>ML388729.1:61785-125276 GCA_005239525.1 Nicotiana knightiana
CACCCCACAGTTTCGTACGTGAGAGTACGTTGTAAGCCAATTGATATAAGCTCTTAAATAAGATCATATTTGAAAGTACCTAAAGTAATTTAATAATGTTAACTTGGAGGTTACAAATATTTAAGATCATTGAATTCAAGAACCAAGAGGTTTGGAAGGAGTAGAAGCTAAACAAATTGAAGAAAATACGTTTCGTCAAAAGTTGACAAGTTGGGAATATTATGACATGTACTTTTAGGGTGATACTAGGGTTATAAAAATGATAAGGATGTTATGTTATGAGTTATTTTTGTCTTATGATAGTGGTGTATTATGTTTTGAAGTCAAGCGAGTTGTGGAACAAAAGTTGGCAAAGATCATCACAAGTTACATTCCAAAATATTTTGAAACTTAGGTCAAATGTAGCTGAGTATTTCTCCCAATGTAATTGGAATTACGGGATGATTCACATATCAAATTGATAATACACAAGTCTATTTTTTAATTCATTAAACCGTTTGTCGATAAGACATTGGAGTAGAGAGATATGTGTTGTTTCGCGAGACTGCGCAGATTGCATAGGTGACAAGTAGGTGTGTCACTAAAGCTTTTTTAGCAATACATTTTGTGTGTTATATGAGGTCCTTTTGGGACATATTATATACCAAATTGAAGGTCTTAGAATGTAGTTTTTAATGCTCATAACCGTTCATTCATACAACATTGAGTTAAAAATATATAAGCGGCGGAAGAAGCGCCAATGCTAGGGTGCCAAGCAAGCACCTCTTTGACTTTTTAAAAGTTTATATATATATATATATATACGGTGTTAAATCATCTTTCTCCTCATTTTTCATAGAACACGACCAGCGAACCCCCCAAAATTTACCCTTAAGCTCTCTATGAGGCTTCCAAAGAAGATAAACATCCCAGGTACAAAATCAAGAAGCGATAACATTAGAACTATCCCTACGACGTAACTATCGCTATATTACCTCTGTTTTTCTATGTATTTTGAGTTCTGGAAGCTACTCCATAGTTAATAAAATGACTACTTTATGTATTTAATATTTTAAATGTCAAGGAGGTTGATAATTTTGTTTCATAATAGTTGGAACTCACATTTAGTGGATTGTTTTGTAGACCAGTCGTGCTGGCCTCTTGTGTTGATGTTTTATGGAGTTTTGGAGGAGTAAATGTGTGGACAAACACCACATAATGATGGAATGGAGTGTTGGTCGTTCGTTGTTAGGTTTTTAGGTTGTTTGACATTACTTTGGTTGTCGTTTTATGTATGAAGTGATTAGAGTGTGTGGGCTGTTTTGTGGTATATTATGATCGAGATAAGGTTGGAAAATGATACATACATTTTATAATTGTTGTTTTATTGTTGTTGTTGGTATATAGTATTTGAGGAGGGCCTTGTTCCAGCGGAGATGCTGCCCAAATTTACGTAAACGAGCTACTAGTTTAAGTTGCGGACTTAGCCTTTACTCATCACTGATTTTGAATCTCTTTATGTTGTAGTAGATTAAGTTGAGTTGTTAGAAGAATTGATTGGAAGGTATTACGGACTCAATGGAGATAAGGTATGTTAAGGCTAAACCTTTCCTTCATTTTGGCATGATCTCGTAACTACATGCGTTTGATAACGAGGCATACTGAGAAGTTCTTATTCCTAAATTTATGCACATTATCCTAGTCTCATAAGCTACAATATTCTCGCTTGTGTGAGACTTTATATTCAGTTAAGTATTGTCTTCTTTCAGTCAGGAGAGCAGAGAGTTTATATATATAAACTATTACAATATTTTCACCACCACCCAGTTATAATCGGTGGGCAGGCCCCTATTGAGCAACCTCTAATCAGATGATAAGTTATATACCGAGCCTATTATGGCCGAGCGCCTATGAGCGAGCCAAAATAGTTGAGATACAGAGCCTAGTATGGCCTATCGCTTATGAATGAGCCTACTACTGCAACGCAATTATACATACCGAGACTTATAAGTTCGAACAAGTATTTTACTTACTATATTAAGAGAGAGATGAGTCAGTAACTGCAGGTAAGCATATCTTCAATTATATTTGACTCCTATGTACTTTCAATTATTATATTATCAGTTCAGTTTCATCTTTTAGTTATTTTGTTGCCTGACATACTCGGTACATTATTTTGTACTAACGTCCCTTCGCTGGGGATGCTGTATTTCATGCCTGCAGGTCCTGATAGACAGCTGGATACACGTTTCCAATAGACAAAGTCAAACATCAACTTGGTTGGTAAGATCCACTTCCTAGGAGTTCCCAGTTCTATACCTTTGAGTCCATTTTATATATACAGGTTTGATGGGTAGGTCGAGGCCCTGTCCCGACCATGATACAATTCAGTTATCCCTAGAGGCTTGTAGACAAGTCTTGTACATTTTTTTATCTCAGTATTGTGGCTTTACCGACCCTATGTAGATGTTCAGTTTGGTATTGTTGATTGTAGATGTTATTTCAGATGATTCAAAATATAGCCCCATCGGCCTAAGTTGAGGGTTACCTCTCCAGAGTTCACAGTTACATAGCGGTACGCTCGGACCGAGTATGGCACCGGGTAATGGCCATGCCTCTTCAAGTTTGGGGCATGACAATGATATTATATTATACTATATTCGAATAGAGAGCATATTTAAGTGTGTGTTTTGCTCCCGTCACTTACGCGATCACGAAACGCTCTATGTGTTTGCGTAGGCTTAGCCCACCTTGCCTTTGCGTTCACAAGCCTAGGCTCGTGTTTGCATAGATTAAGTTCCATTCCAAACGCCCATCTCCTAATACTACGTGTTTGTGATGGAGTGGAGGCGTTCGCAGAGGGAAGACCCCCGCTGCTCCGCGCACGCGACCAAAACCTCACGTTCGGGATGAGTAAATCCACCTTAGTCCCCAAACTACTCTTCGCTCGCGATCGCAAAGAAGCATTCACTAGAAACCAGCATAAACTAAACCAACATTTTTCCTAAGTTCAAAATCATTCGTAGCCTATCCGAAACTCACCCGAGCCATTCGGGCTCCAAACAAAACACGCACACAAGTGTAAGTACATCATAGGAACTCGCTCACGTGATCAAAGTATCAAAATAACACCTCGAACCATGAATCGGACATCAAAATAAAGGAAATTTTCAAAGAAACTAAAGAACTTTCAATTTTTCAACTGGACGTCTGAATCATGTCAAATCAATTTTTTTCATTTTGCACAAAATTTTGCAAACAAGTTATAAATACTGAAATAAACCTATGCCAAGTTCCGGAACCGAAATCCAAATCCAGTAGCAACAAAGTCAACTCATGGTCAAACATAGAAATTCTTTAAACCTTTAAACTTCTAGTTTTCAACAAATTACGTTAGATCAAGCTAGAGACTTCCGAATTCGATTTCGGGCATACGCTCGAGTCCCAAATCATGATACGGACCCATTGGGATCGTCAAAACACTAATCCGGATTCGTTTACACGAAACGTTGATCGTAGTCAACTCAAATGAGTTTTAAGGCACGATTTCAGAGATTCATGAATTTTAGCTCATAAAAACTTTTCGGAAAGAGGACACAGACTGTGCACGCCAACAGAGAAAGGCTAAACGGAGCTATTTGGGATCTCAAAAAATAGAAATGAAGGGTAAAACTATAAATGACCTATCGGGTCATACCATTTTCGTTAAGGATAATTTCTTTTTCTTTCTTTTTGGTAATTTAAGGCTATATTTATTTGCATGCAAATTCATCAGAGATATACGATCAAGAGAAGAAAGGAGACAACTGAATACATTATCAAAGAGGAAGAGGTACAAACGAAAATGAAGACTCGTGTTACAACATCCCTGAATAATAATGTAACTAATAATCAAGGAAATCACCCCAACAAAAATACAGTAATACCACACCGTATAGTTTAATGAGTTTATCCTATATACATAGACAGTGTAAAGAATTTTGTGAGTAGTATATAAATTTTTTACATTATGGATGTATATAAGTTAAACTCTAGAATACATTTGAATCAAATTAAATACCTTTATGGAATATGAGCTTAAACCAGAAATTAAAGCGGGACTACTCAGAATTGGGATCAGAGGGGTTAATCTTTTTCTTGTCGTTCTTGAAAGAGGACACCACAGCTTTCACCACTTTTTCAGCAGCCATGGCTTTCACTGATTTCTTGTCTTTCTTCGGAAACACACTTCCTTTCTTTGATGTGCCTTCACCATATCCTTTTCCATTTCCATTGTTCTCCATCTCTCTTTCTAGCTCTTAGAGTTTATGTATGTATATGAGGAAGTGTAATCTATTGCTTTATGTTTGTTTCTTAACTTGTGATGCTTTGAAGGGTAGTTTTTGTGAGGTATTTATAGGAGTTGAGGCTTCGTTTATGGTCTTCTTCTGAATATTTTCATGTAATTTCTGGTTGACTTTCTAAGTTAGCTCAAGTAAGATTAAACGAAAATTGTTGTTTATTTCTTGCATGGAATATACATGTGTGTGTGGATTTTTGGTTTGAAGTCTCGTGTTACTAAATATTGTTCGTATGGATGAGCCAGGAAAATATAAAGTTACCAAATTTTTTTTATTTGTTTTGTTTATTATTGCATGGGGTGTGTGTGTGAGGTGGTGGAGTGTGGGTTTGTGTGGATTTTCTATTCAATTTGTTTTCTGTGTATTTGTTAATTTTCAGTTGACGACGTAAATGAAAGTGTCATACATTCTTGGAAATGATATAATAAATTCCGTGTTTTACTTATGATAATTCACATAAATAAATTGACAAGATCCAAAGTCCATTAAAAGACAAGCCAACACTAAACACTTAGGTTAGGTCTTATTTTAATATTGTTGAAGTCATAAATCTTCCTTCAATTAAATAATAGATGATGAAAATTTCAGAGTAAATCATAATGTTTTTAACAATTGCAATATTGAACAACTCATAATCACCCCAAAATCCGGTGTCACAAGTGCTTGAGCCTCAACTAGGAAGTAAAATAAAATCACAAGGTAAATACAAATTTGGACAGGACAGAAAATATAAATATTTTGAAGGAGACTCTGCTGCCTGCCGGTCGAAATGGAATGCAGCTCACCTAAGTCACCGCATGCCTACGCGCCACTGCTCTCACAAGGCCGCTAAACATAAATGCACATGCACAAAAAAATGTGCAGCAAATGTAGTATGAGTACGTAAATCAACACGAACCCAGTAAGTATCCCGTATAACCACGAAGAAGTAGTGACGAAAAATCGACTCTGACACTCACTATGGGCTATCATTACAATGCCAAAATTACAATTGAACATGAATTATACGAAACAGCTGAAGGCTCAATAATTAAGAAGTAGATAAGCATATCTTTTATTATTATGGAAATCACCATTTTTGGTTTCGGCATTTAACAATTTATATCTCAAGTCAAGGAAGCAATATCAATTATTTTTAGTTCCGAAGATTTGTCATGCGAAAGTCATGTCGAGGTCGTACGGACCGTTCCAACATGTAAATATAAAATGTCCACTACCAAGGGTTGAACTGTGCGACCATAGATGCATCTATTTAATCTGTTGAGGCGTTCGGCCTGCTCCACGAAAGAAACATACATTCAAACAGTCAAATCAAGAATTCATTAAGGAGCAATTATCCAAGGAAATGCCAATTCTCATTTAACGATCAAGAAAACGAAGTTTATCCTTTTAAAAAGTCATTTACCAAGTTCGATATGATTTACACAATTTAACTTAACAATAGGGTTGCAAACATCAGTATATCGTGATTTGAGACCTAGACTACCCGGACTTAAGCATAATAGTAGCTACGCATGGACTCTCGTCACCTCATGCGTACGTAGATTTCCACAAATAATAGAACATATTAACTTAATTCACCTATGGGGTTAATTCCCTCTCTCGAGGTTAGAAATAGGACTTACCTCGCTCCGAAGACCCAAAACCGACTCCAACACCTTTCTAGCAACTAGAACCGAAGCCTATCGCTCCAAAACTAGATAACCTAATACTCACAACAAATCTATTTAGAAAAATTCCCAACTCTGCTCGAAAAGTCGATAAAAACACCCTCGGGCTCTACATCAGCGGTCCCACCCTTTCCCAGGCTAAGCCGCTCCTATGACCCTCATGGCCGCTCCTGCAGATCCGCACCTGCGGCCCTAATCTCATAAGTGCGATTACACCAGAAGACAGCAACCTCAACACCTTTATAAGGACAAATTCAATCTGGAATCAACCCGAGGCCCCCGGGACCTCAACCAATTATACCAACACGTACTAAAATACCATACGAACTTAGTCGAACTTTCAAATCACATCAAACATCATTGAAATCACGAATTGCAACCCAATTCAAGATTAATGAACTTCAGAACTTCAAACTTCTACAGTCGATGTCGAAACCTATCAAATCACACTCGATTGAACTCAAATTTTGCACACAAGTAACATTCGACATTACGGAACTACTCCAACTTCTGGAATCGGAATCCGACCCCGATATCAAAAAGTCTACTTTCGGTCAAACTTCTCAAAAACCTTTAGATTTCTAAATTTTGCTAAATGACCGCAGAATGAACTATGTATCTCCAAATCCACTTATGGACGTGCTCCCAATACCATAATCACCATACGGGGCTATTCCCAGACTTTGAATCCCAAACGGACATCGATAACATTGAAATGCATTTCAACCCAAATTTATGAAATTCTTTTAAAATGCCAACCTTCTATAATAGGTGCCGAAACGCTCCCGAGCCATCCAAAACCCGATCCAGACATACGCCCAAGTCCATAATCATCGTACGAACCTATTGGAACCTTCAAATTCCTATCCCGAGGTCGTTTATACAAAATTAACCCTTAGCAAGATTCTTCCAACTTTAAGCTTCCGAAATGAGAATTCTCTTTTCAAATGCACTCCGAACTTCCCAAATTTCAATTCCGACCATGCGTATAAGTCATAACACAAGAAGTGAAGCTTCACATGGCCTCAAACCACCAAACGACGCATTAGAGCTCAAAATGATTGGTCGGGTCATTACATTCTCTCCCACATAAACATACGTTCGTCTGCGAACGTGCTAAGGACTGCCCTAGAGTTGTCCGAAATCATTGTTTAACACCTCATGCACCTACCCATGCTACCACAATTCAGTTGAGCACATTAGCTCAAGCAAACCTTAAGATTCTCCCTTTTATTTTGTAAAATAAGTCTTAGAACCAAATTCAAACATCAGAATTTCTCTACCAGGTCTGTTATCAACATACAAACACTGTATCCATCACTACACGATGTACCAATACATGATTTTATACTCTTACCGAATTCACACCATGCACCACATTATTCACATGACCATATTTACATCCCCTGACAACAATAGCCAAAATCCCACGAATCTGATGCCCTCAACACACCTCATGAAGCATATAAGTCCTGTTCCACATCTCGTAATACTGACGCGATAAAAGAGATGTGTATAAACTCAAAACCACATGTTGAAACATAATTTACGAAGTCTCTCCTCCCAAAAAAAACCATTACCTCATTCTGGACTGAATATTGATATTTACTCTTTAGACACTGGCAAAAGTCTCATATGATGCCACAATGTGCCAACAAGCTACAAACTCGAATGTTATACATAAAAAAATGAACTCTGGAAATAACTACTCAACCCATGCAACTAATTAAAAAACCGAAAAGATACTATGAACCTTCCTCAGATATTGAGAAACATAACACACAAAATTAGGTATAAGGAACTGTACTCAACATGACATTGTTGCGGCGTGCAACCTGTTCCAACCATGATACCGTTTCAGCGTGCAACCCGATCCAACCATGTTACCCGTGGCGGTGTGCCAACCGATCCAAACAATATACCAGTGGAGGCGTGCCACCCGATTCACACATAATAATTTATAAGAAGATACTTACCGAGCTAAAGTGCTTATAACTGCAAAATACTCGAATATCGACCATAAGCACGCAAAGTGCAATATACAAATCCTGGGGAGACGGATAGCACCATACGCTACAAAACTCAAGCACAACTATGGTGCAATAAATGACCTGCATCTCGAGAGCCATCCTGCTTTCACAACACCACAAATTACATGGGATCTCAATACGAGTGCAAATAACCAAACCGCCTCACCACCCACGTGACATAATATAGTATTACATGAAATAGCCCACAACGAAATAACTTCCAACGTCCGAATACTCCTCCATAAACAACGCTATGCTGAAATGAACACATCTGGCCCGATACAGAGCCACATTCACATCAAGCTCCATCCACGGACCTCAAGTCGATTTTGATCGTACCACATAGGGCCAATAATCTTTAAGGGATCCACAATATCCCTCTTTCCCATGGCGCATAAGAACAACCGGCAAATTCGAAACAAACTTCCACGGTCCACAACCAAATGAACCGAGCGCCCTCCAGGCATAAATTCTCACATTAGAGATAATACCAAAATGTCCATACATGGTTTCAATCTTTAATTAATTAAGTGACTAAAGGTAGCACTTATACAATCTTCTCGTGGAATACGCTCCCACGACCCTACACACAAGGTAATAAGTCTGCACATCTATACCACCGACCATACTAATGCTGCAAAGAAAATCAAGGACCTACAAATTCGCACGCAAGGCCTCTTACTCATAGCACCGTTATCAGGTGAGTCTAAAAACAATACTAGATTACTCTAACCATCTCAATCCCTTCGCGCTCATCTGAGATCCTAACATTCTTGTCGACACCAAACTGAAATCTTGATCCTCAACTCTCAAATTTCATGCCGCTCACCGGACCTATCTTACCAATACGAGATAGCACAAGAGTTTTATTATGATTCCGGAACTACTAATAGGATACACTCCTCATCATATAGAAACCTTTCACTTAACTGATTTTAGACGAACCATTGAAACACAAGATCAAATTTCCATAACTGCAGAAAATAGAAACCTCGAGTTGCGGTATATCCCACCATAATTCTTCCTGGATCCATCTACACATAATATGCCATAATACTTGAATGCCTACATACAAAATCAGTTACGGCGGCCGTCAAGCCTCGCACGTACCACCACAAATACCATGTATAACTTAACACACTGAAAGAACTAATCATTTCCACCATCATGCCAATCCAACCATCGCCAACCGATCCGACTTCTTCTAATTTACTCTGTTCTTGACTTAGGAACAGTAGTAGATCCATTCAAACATGACGAACACAAATCCACACTCATCCTAAGTGAGCTTATTTCACGAGACCACGTCATCTCAACACCCACGAACCATCACATACCCTCCTTGTGCGCATATTCACACCTTCAACTAGTACACCCATCCGAATGATTTCTCCATGAATCCCAAGTTACCTCCCCTCATCCCTCCAATGCTACATTGTGCGCATATTCACACTTTCAACTGGTACACCCATTCGGATGATTTCGCCATGAATCCAAAGTTACCTCCCCCTATCCCTCCAATGCTACACTAAAGACCGAACATAACATGGAACACTACAAGCCTCTTTCATAACACATTGCAAAATCTCGCTATTTAACCACACTACAAACTCGAAATCCTTAGGCACCACACTTTAACTTTTGAATCTGCTAGGACCGTTGATGAGAGTCACCCAATTTGACTTGGTCTCGAATATAATCAACTCCAAGGCTCCGTCGGCACATGAACACCCTCTCCAAGGAGCACCCGGCTGAATCACTTTCCTTGCACATCACCTCTGCATGAAGCATAGACTCTAAGTCTTCCTAAAGCCTGAACATGAATCGATAAGGCTGACTATAGCACACGTTCCCCAAATCCTTTGCTCAAATTACCAGTGATGTCTTCTTTCCTTATTTGTAATAACTCACCAATATGCCGTAACCAGAAACCTCATAAGTAGACAACCATGCAACCCAATCGTAGGCTCTAGGGCTCTCCCACGAAGCTTGAAACTACCATTGCATAACTCTGGTACCCACCAAGATTCCTTATCCCCCATTAACTTGATCTTGCATAGTCAACCCACCAAATTTATCGAAACCATTCTGTTAAACACTTCATGAACACTCTGAATCACTAGCCACATGAACACATTCGAACTCTTTCTTGATAACCGGTAGAGTTTCGTCAACACCGCACAACTGCTAACATGCCCATAGGATATAACCCACTTGTGGGAACTCCATGCCCATATCATCCAACACTGGTGCATTGCCCAGACCATCCCCAACTACCGAGATTCGGATCATTCTTGGCTTGGCCATTATTACCGTCGCTTCGTTCTGGGTTTCTCATCTATTTCATCGCCCATGACCAAATTGACCCAAAAAAATGCTCCTTTCAGGTTGTTGGATGAGTGCGATGAGAGCTTTCAGAAGCTTAAGATTGCCTTGACCACAACTTCAGTTCTAGTTGTGCCTTCAGCTTCAGGCTCTTATATAGTATATTGTGATTCTTCTCGGATCGGTATTAGGTGTGTCCTTATGTAGGAGGGTAAAATTATTACTTATGCTTCACGTAAGTTGAAGCCTCATGAGAAGAACTACCATGTTCATGATTTGAAGTTAGCGTCCATCATTTATGCATTGAATATTTTGATGCATTACCTCTACGGTGTGTCTTGTGAGGTGTTTATGGATCATTGGATCCTCTAACACTTGTTCAAACAAAAAGATCTAAATTTGAGGTAGTGGAGGTGGTTGGAAATTCTAAAGGACTATGATATCACCATTCTGTATCATCCCATGAAGGTCAATATGGTGGTCGATTCCTTGAGTAGAAAGGCGGTGAGTATGGGTACTCTTGCATTCATTCTCGTTGGAGAGAGACCTCTTGCAAATGATGTTCAGGCTTTGGCCAACCAGTTCATGAGATTTGATATTTCGGAGCCTAGTCGGGTTTTAGCTTGTGTGGTTTCTTGGTCTTCCTTATATGATCGCATCAGAGAGCACTAGTATGATAATCCCTATTTGCTTGTCCTTAAGGACACGATTCAGCACGGTGATGCTAGAGATGTGACTATTAGGGATGATTGGGTATTGAGGATACATGGTTAGATTTGTGTGCCCAATGTGGATGGGCTACGTGATTTGATTATAGAGGAGGCTCACAGTTTGTGTTATTCCATTCATCTAGGTGAAGATGTATCAAGACTTGAGGCAACACTATTGGTGTAAGAGAATGAAGAAGGATATAGTAGTTTGTAGCTGGGTGCCTTAACTGTTAGCAGGTGAAGTATGAATATCAGAAACCGGGTGGATTACTTCAGAGTTTAGAGATTCCAGATTGGAAGTGGCAATGGATCACTATGGATTTCGTATTTGGGCTCCCACGAACATATAGGAAGTTCGATGCTATTTGGGTGATTGTGGATCAGCTAACCAAGTCCGCGCACTTCATTCCAATTGGTAATACTTATTCTTCGGAGCGGTTGGCTGAGATTTACATCCGAGAGATTGTCCGCCTTCACAGTGCCGGTGTTCATCATTTCATAACGATGTACGGAGTTCACATCAGTTCTAGAGAGCAGTAAAGCGGGAGTTGGGCACCCAGGTTTAGTTGAGCATAGCTTTTCATTCTCGGACGGACGGACAGTCTGAACGCACTATTAATATATTTGAGGACATGCTACGCACTTGTGTTATTTATTTTCGGGGTTCTTGGGATTTGTTTCCACTACTCGCGGAGTTTGCCTACAACAACAGCTACCAGTAGAGCATCCATATGGCTCAGTATGAAGCTTTGTATAGGAGACAGTGTAGATCTCTGGTGGGTTGGTTCGAGCTGTGGGAGGCTAGGCTATTGGATACTGACTTGGTTCAGGATGCATTTGACAAGGTTAAATTTATTCAAAAGCGGCTTCGCACGGCGCAGTTTAGACAAAAGAGTTATGCCAACAGGAAGGTCTGTGATGTGTCTTACATGGTTAGAGATAAGGTCCTGCTGAAGGTTTCACCCATGAAGGGTGTTATGAGATTTGGGAAGAAGGGCAAGTTGAGCCCTCGGTTTATTGGTCTGTTTGAGGCACTTTAGAGGATTGGAGAGGTGATTTACATGTTTGCCTTTCCACCTAGTTTGTCTGTGCATCCTCTATTTCATGTTTCTATGCTCCGGAAGTATGTCGTCGATCTTTTTCATGATTTGGATTTTAGGACAGCTCAATTGGATGGTGATTTGACTTATGATGTGGAGGTGATGGCCATTTTGGAACGGCAAGTTTCAAAGTTGAGCTTAAAGGATATAGCTTGAGTGAAGGTACAATAGAGAGGTCACCCCGTAGAGGAGGCAAATTGGGAGACCGATCGGGAGATTCGCAGCATATATCCACACCTATTTGAGACTCTCAGGTACGTTTCTAGACCCGTTCGAGGACGAACATTAGTTTAAGAAGGGGATAATGTAATGACCCGACTGGTCGTTTTGAGAGTTGTAGTCCCGTTCCCCCATTTTCTGCTTATTTTGTGCTTTACTGTTATTTTATGACTTCTCGGGTAGTTGGTTCGGGTCCGGAAGGATTTCAGAATGAATTGAGACACTTAGCCTCATATTGGAAAGATTAAGTTAGAAAGGTTGACCAGATGTTGACTTATGTGTAAACAACCCCGAATTTGAGTTTTGATGGTTCCATAAGCTCATGATTTTGGACTTAGGAGCATGTTCGGATTGTAATTTGGAGGTCCGTAGTGCAATTAGGCTTGAAATGGAGAAAGTGGGAAATTTGGAAAGTTTGAAGTTCATTAGGCTTGAAATGGGGTGTGATTCGTGTTTTTGATGTTGTTTGAGGTGATTTGAAGATTCGACTAAGTTTGTATGAGATTTTAGGACTTGCTGGTATGTTCGGTTGAGGTCCCGGGGGGCCTCGGGTTGATTTCAGGGGTGTTAACGGACTTGGAATTGAATTTGAGAAGCAGCTGAAGTTTGTTTATGCTGGTTTAATTGCACTTACGGATGGGGAACCGCGTGTGCGAGCTCACAGATCCAGAAAGGGCAGCGCATATTCGGAGTTTGAGGTGAGGCAGTAGGCGGTCGCAAGTGCGATGGTTTTCCCGCACCTGCGTGATCGTAGATGCGGCAGAAGGACCACAGAAACGAAGTTGGCTTGTGGAGCTGGGCTACGCAGAAACGAAGATCTTCCTCGCAGAAGCGAGTCCACATCAGTGGGTGTTTGGACGAAGATACCGATTTAGCCGCAGGAGCATGCTCTGAGGAGCTCCTACGAGGCTGCAGAAGCGGCTAAGTGAGTCGCAAGTGCGATTTAGCTGGGAAGAACCTATAAGCGAAATGTTCAAAATTTTCACCATTTCAAACATTTTAAGCTCGGATTTTGGAGATTTTTGAGAGGGTTTTTTGAAGAGGTTCTTGAGGTAAGTTCCTGGTTTTAGTTTTTATTCAATATATTTGGTTCCCCGTTGATTTTCCACTTAGTTAGTATTTTTATAAGGTAAAATTTGGGGGTCTCACCCTAGGGATTTGGATAGTTTATTTTGGGGATTTGAGTGGTGAATGGATGTCGGATTTTGACAAATTTGGTATGGTTAGACTCGTGGTCGAATGGGCTGTCGGGTTTTGTAATTTTGTTTGACTTCGAGATGTGGGCCCGGGGGTCGGCTTGAAGCCGATTTTGGATTTTTACTTCATAATTTCATATTTTCTTGTGGAATTGATTCCTGTAGCCCGTGTTGATCCTATTGTGTTGTTTGTGGAAAGATTCGAGGCGTTTGGAGGCCGATTTTCGAGGTAAGGAAGTATTGGTGCAGAGATTCTGCTCATATTAAGGTAAGTAAAAATTCTAAATCTGCTTCTAAGGGTATAAAACCCTGAATTTCATGTTATGCGATTGGTTTGGAGGTGATGCCCATATAAGGTGACGGGCGTGTGGGTGTGCACCATCTCAATTGGGATTTGGTCTATTCCTTGGGAGTTGTGAACTTGAACAACTTGTTGTCAGCTCCATATTCACCACGTGTTATAGAAATTTAACTCCAATTCATGTTAGAAACCATGTTTAGACCGTGTGTTGATACTGTTGGAACCCACAAGGGCCACATACATGTTGAGCTACCTGATAATTTCTATTTGTACTCAGTCTCAGTTTCATTTGGATAGCATATCTCAGTTTCTATTATTCCTTGTTGATACATCATATCATTTCTATTTGGGCTGATTTTCATGATTTCTATGAGCCTGATATATTGGAGAGATTGATGATTAAGTGAGGTAGATGGCCTCATTGTGAAGATACTTATGTGATCGGGATGCACGCCGCAACATGTTTCATTGATTTTATGCCATGATTGGCTTAATATAGAGCTTGGACTGAAGAAGCCCCTCCAAAGTCTGTACACATCCCCAGTGAGCACATGTACTAACTGAGTGCGAGTGCCGAGCGCCGAGCGACTGGGAGGAATGAGTGACTGTGAGGATGGAGTGACTGTGAGTGGTTGTGAGGTTGGAGTGATGGGAGGACTAAGTGACTCTTTTTTTTGTGAGGCTGCATTGGATATCATTGTTGTGGCACATAGCTTCCATATATCACTATTTTGAAACTTTTGAGAGATATTATATTTGGATTTACTTGAACTCAGAATGTATAAACTGGTTTGACTTAAATTGCCGGATTTGAAAGCATGTCTACTTTTCCTTGTTAAGATTATTGAAAATTAATTATAATTGTGTAGCTCGTCACTATCTTTAGTTTCTTATTTAGTATTATTACTTACTGAGTTGGTTATACTCACGCTACACCATGCACCTCAGGTGCTTCCAGTTATGATGACTGATGAGTAAGGAGTCGAGATCTCGGAGACTATCGAGGTAGCTGCATGGCATTCGCATGCCTTGACTCTCCTTCATTATCTTTATTTGTATTTTAGTTCATATTCCTTAGACATTGTAGTAGACTGTATCCGAGTATAGATGCTTATGTACTCGGTGACACCTCAGTTTTGGGAGAGATTTATATTGCTCTGTGGATTCATTTATGTTTTCAAAAGATTTTTCTTAAATATTAACTACTTCCGTATAATTTTCAAAGTTTTTACTGTGTTGAAATGATTAAGTAGTGACTTGCCTAGTTTCACGATAGGCGCCATCACGATGGTTGATTTTTGTGTCGTGACACTAGTTGATCAAAATAAAAACAAAAAACCCAAAAAAAAATAGTTGAAGAAAATTTTATTGTCTTATACATCTCCATGTATTAGATAAAGACATGAATTGTTTCTTCCAAGTAAAAACGAGAAATGTCAAGATTTGCGATTATGTGTGTGTGTGACAGTGTGTGTGTGTTGATGAGCAAGTTATTTGGCCTTGAAGCTAATATTTTGCAGAAAAGCGCGTGAGTATCTTGGGTAGAGGGGTTTTCACAACCAGAGGTAGAGTCGTGATTTGAATCTAATTGATTGGGGATTTGATTTTTTATAAGTTACTGAATTCTAAGTTAGTAATTTGTACATATTCAAATAAACATTTAAGGATAAATATAAAGTTTGGATCAAATCTATCGAGTTAGGCCGAATCCGCCTCCGAAGCTCTAGCTCCGCCCTGCCCCCGCCCCCAACACATATGACCTCCCTTCCCCCTCTCCCCAGCTAACAACCATGAGTCAAAGCTGTTTATTGTATGTGGAACTCCAGGGATTTTTCAGATCTTTTTGGAGAGCTAAATAGGCAGGCGTGAATATTTGTTGTCAATGTATATTACAACAAAATAAAGTGCACTATGTATATATATACGTATGTATGTATATTAATTAATTATAGTTGAGTGAGAGAAGTCTACATACAATGATACAAACACAAGTCATGTATTTATTGATTTAGTATAAACACATTGGTACATGTTAGCTTTTATAGAGGGGTTGAGCTAGGTGGAGGAAAAGGGTTCAACTAAATCCCTTATTGAAAAATTATAATATGCAAATAAAGTAAAAGATAAATATTTTTGTTTTAAATAGATTATTTAATCCTTTTATATAAAGAAGAATTGTAGTAAATCGACAAGGGGGTTCAGAAATTAATTTTGGTAATTAATGGTTAATTCTAGATGTAAATCCCTTTATATAAATTCATGGATCTTGTCATGAATGAAGACGCCGCTGCCCAATTCTAGTTAGTTAAGCAAAACATTCCTCGATAGATTAAAATCATCAACACTTCATAGCAAATGAATTTTTGGGTCGTCGTCGAAAGTTTACTTTGCTGTCCTGTTGGTCTATTGAATTTTTTATTTTTTCGAGAATTGGAGGATATTTGGAAGTTCCCTATCTATGGATCATAAATAAAACTTTGCAAGAAACGAAGAATCTTGAGAGTGTTTTTTTAAAATTAAAGTTCGACTGAAAGAGAATGAAAATTCCTGTCCGACTTGTCGTAATGCAATAGATTCTAGGTGAGAAGTGAGAAAACGAAACAAGAATGAAGGGTAACGAAATTATGCAAACCGGGCAGCGAAGAGAGGGGTCATTGTTCGGAATGGGCCTTGAGGTCGAACTTAAGAGCTTGACAAGGGGCTGTTGAGGATGATATAACAGTATTGAGGGCCTCAGAGGTGGCCTATTTGCGATTAATAACGAGTAATAAATGAAGAACAACTAATGAATACACTAAATGAAAGACAATTAATCAATGGAATAATTGTAGAGAATATTTTAGTTAGAGAGCAGATGATGTTCTTGTACTTCTATTGAATATCATGTGTCTTACAAAGTGACAAGGGTCCCCTTTATATATGAAGGGGAATCCCAACATAGTACATGTGTAACTAATGCAAAGAGAAATTCTTGGTACAACCATTTAATGTCACGGTACGGGCTTTTACTATTTTACGTACTTCGTCAGCTTTAACCACGTGCCTTTTGGGAGTTTCCCGCCTTTCCACATTGGTCTTCGATTTGCACTACCCCGAGGTTGAGGACCTTCGATATGCCCTCTCGATGCCAAAACTCGAACCTTCGAGACTTCTGAGCGCCTTAATGACCGTAAAATCGAGCTCTCCGATTTTAGCCGTATACAGATAGTCCTCGCGTTTCTTAGAATGAAGTGATAAGAAACTGTCTTGACTTCTTCCCTCTTCGACATCCCTTTTATGACGTCAGTATCTTTAGAGCATTAAATGATGTGACATAAAAAGTTGCGCAGAGGTCCCTGTCAACACAATTCTCGAGAAACCCATGAACCGTTATTGGTTCGATCTTTACGCTTCAATGCATGCCTAAAGAGCCTCTATAAATACTTCAATCACTTGCCTTTTCATAATTTTACATCTTCTTCAGACCTTCAAACTTTTACTAAGTTTTTTCCACTCTTACCTTCCATCTGCGTTTGCTTCTTCATCTTCTCTCTTCAAAACTCAATTATAACCATGGCAAAGACTTCCAACATGGTACCTCAAAAGGAGGGAGCCACTTCTTCATCACACCTGTCTAAGGGCAAGTCAAGAAATCATCCTACCATCGAGAAATGCATCCCTGGCCCTTTCGACACCATCTCCGATTTCACGATTGAAAACCCCCCTTCTACACCGGGACGATGCGAGCCCATGTCTCGATATATAAGTGTAATATCCGATACAAAGAGGGTAAAACTCGACTGCCGTTGGGGGGAGGCGGCCCGAGTGGAAATCCCTACAATTGATGAAAGCATAGTCACGCATAAGGCTGGCTTTCTCAGCGTATACACATACCCATTTACCTTAGGCCCTGTAGATTCTTCCTCTCCACCGATTCACCCGGTGATACTCGATTTTTGCCATCACTACAGAGTGAAACTTGGTCAGATTTATCCGTACTATTGGAGGATTGTTTATATGATTGCACATATTTCCAACATGGTCGAAGGGATGACTTTCACCCTTCACCATTTGATCAGATTATACAACCCTCGACTCTTCCGCGGGGGCCTAATTAAACTGCACCGTTGATCTACCAAGGCGTTCCGCGCCTGAATCGATGAGGATAAAGATCGGGGATAGATGAGCTGATTTGTTAGAATCAGAAGTTCGGACATCATCCTTGCTGATAGAATGCCGTTCCCGGAGGAATGGAATATGAAATGTAAGTACCCCTGAATTGAGTATGTTTTTCCATCTCATTTTCTTTTGACTGGTTTTTGTCTAATTGTGTAGCCGATGTTTGGTTTCCCAGCGCGGTCCAGGACCTTTCGGGGTGGATCAAATTTTTGGACTCTGCTTTCCCATACAACAAACGTATATTGCGCGATCTGGCTAAGACACAGTGGCAAGCCAAGAACCACGGTATGCTCTCGTTGTTATTGTTTTTCTCATTCTTCGTAAGTGCTTTCGATGGTGGTGTTTTTTGACATAACGCGCTTGTGCAGGACTTGGTGAAGGTGTGTTAATGAGGCCCCCCCTACCTGGTGGGCAGACGCTCCGAAGACCACCAAGAACAAGAAAAGGAAGAAGGAGGTCTCGGCGGAGTCTATAAAATCAAAAAGGCCAAAGACTCGGAAGCCCACGACCGATGCCGCGTTCTTATCCTCGGCGGCCGCTGAGAGCCTGCAGGGGGAGGAAGAGAGTGATGATACCTTCCCTTTGGTACAAAGGGCAAAACGAAGCGCTGATGCTTCGAGAGTTGTTGGGCGGTCGTCTAATGAGTTGGAGGCGGCCGATGCGGACCCGGCCTGTGTTGAGGAGACCCTCGATGAGGGTTTGGTTGCAGTCCCTGAGATGCTCGTCGGACATGGCATAGTCCGTGTTGATGATCTCGGAGGGCTTTTTACTGGATCTTGTCGGGGAGAAGCCTTGATGGAGGCTGATGTTGCTGGTGGATTTCACTCGGGCATGTCGTTTTCTCTAGGGGAGATACGAGATGCCCAAGTTAGGAATTTTCTCGGTTTGGAGACCTCTTGTGGAGAGGATGATGCATTCAGAGACTATTTTGAAGGGGTAGAGGAGGATACCGATGATGACGCACCCGGTTCCCTCGAGGAGGCCGAGAAGCTCCAAAAGCAGGTGATATTCTCGAAATAATATGATGTTTTTCACCTTTCTATTCTTTCTCTCTTATGTTCTTCCTTTGTGTTGTAGGCCAAGAAGTTGTATGACCAAGCCTTCTCCAAGATGAATGATGAGTTGACTTATCGTGGAGAGGAGCTTGAGAAGCTTATGTCGGAGTCGGTCGAGCTGGAGGTTCTATGGGCCCGAAAAGAGAAGGACTTGATCAACCTCCGGGCAGGCTCGGATAAAGCGCTCCAAGAGAGGGCCGACTTCATCAAGCATGTATTCTGATATCCTCAATTTTATTTTTAATTGCAATGCTTGGTGCTTATCGACTTTTCTTTTTCTGTGCTTTTAAGATTAGGCAGAATGATGCCCTGGTGGAGCGACTCCGAGAGGAAGTTGCGGCCAAGGATGCCGAAATCCTCGAGCTGGCTCGGCTGAATGATGTAGCGGCTTCAAAAAGGGATGCGCTTTGGGGGAAGCTATCCTCAATTCAAGACCTTCTTCGAGGTGCTAAGGAGGAGGCTGTTTCACTATCTGCGGCCAAGTCTGAGGCCGATGAGTTTGTCTCCTCATACAAGAGAGATGATGCTGCTACGAATGATCGAGCAAGGGAGATATCCTAGAAGGTCGAGCTAAAACTGGCTCGGGCAGTTGCTCATGACCGCACACAGGCCAGGAGGCAAGACCTCGAGAAAGTGAGCGCTAAGGGCGTCGATCTATCTGCCAAGATTGAAGAAGCCAGGACCATGGAGGAAGAATCCACAATGCCGACTAAGCCGGACAAGGGCTCTAAAAGTGGCTCGGACAACAGCGAAGGCGAAGAGTAGATTCTCCTTCTATTTTGCTTTTTTCTTTTCTATATATGGGACCCTCGAGGGAATTTTTGTAGAAAAACCCTTGTAAATGCATTTGTTGAAATAAAATATCTCGTTGTTACATATCTCCAAAACCTTGTCCTGTAATGTTTACGCAAGTTGACTTTTAAGCTTCGATCTTTAGCCCTTCGGAACTCGTACTTGCAATAGTAGATCCCCTCGAGATCGGACACCTTCTCGAGGTTAGGTCGGCATGGGAGCTTCGATCCCTCGAACACTATGTGACAGTTTCATTTATGTGACATGACCGTGAAGTGACCGAGGTGACCCCACTAGTACACTTCCCCAAACGTTATGACCACTTTGTCAGAATTAAATGGCTTTCAAAGTAGTTGAATAGCCACTGCTTGCTCTATATATATTCTTTCTTACTCTTCATTCTAAGTCTTGCAACTTTGCAAAACTAGATTTTCTTTCAACATTCTCTTCCTTTTCTCATCTTGCGAAACTATTTTCATCTCTTCCTCTTTACCTTTGCTTGAGTAGTTATGGTTGCCGTGCCCGAATCCGTTCGCCAAGAAGAGGAAAAACTTAGCTATGCATCTTGCCCGGCCGGTGATATACCGCCGACGTACGGCGAGTTAACCTCGAGCTGCTTTGCTTTGATGAAAGACTTTGCACTAGAGAAACCCTTTGATGCCCTGCGCCATCGAGAGCATGCGTCGAGGTTCATCAGATCGATAGGAGAAAACCACCTCGAGGCCATAAGGAGAAACTGCGGCTGGGGAGAAATGTGATGCTCCAGATACCTTCTCGAGAATAGAACATCATGACCTATGTGGAGGGATTCTTGACCGTGCATAGGTACCCATTCAAATTGGGCCCTCTCGATCGACTTGTGCTCGAGTTCTGCAAGAGGTACCGAGTCACCCTGGCTCAGATTCATCCCTCCTTTTGGCGGATAGTGTTGATGATGACGTACTTTACTGAAAAAGGTTGAGCTCGAGTTTACCTTTAGCCACCTTATTATACAATATTAGCTTCAGCATTGCCGGGGCCTAATTGCGTTACGAAGATGATCCACAAGGCTCTTTATTGCCAGCAACGACAAGGACCGAAACCGAGGATCTATGAGTCGGTTTGTCTGAGTGACGACCATCGATAGTATTCATGCAGAGTTCATGTTGTTTCCCGAGAAATGGAACTTCAAACCTAAGCTACACCTTACCTTAGTGGCTTTTGCTTTGGTTGATTTATAAGAATGTTTCTTTCTTTTTATCAGCGGTTCCATGGATTCTAGAAGAGATCCCCAATCTTGCGAACTGGACTCGGAGGCAGGAAGCTTTGTCGACCTATGATGAATGCAAGTGGCGAGATCTGCCGAAGGGCATAGGGGAAGCAATGCACCACAGTATGAGCCACGTGATTTCCCTTTTGAGGAATGTTTCCTTTTATGTGTACTAACTCCACTACCACAGGTGTTGGTGGATTCTCGGAGATGAGACCGTACCCCTTAGAGGAGAGGGAAGGGCCATCAGCTTCGGAGCCAAGGGAGGATAATAAGCAGATAATGTACTCGATGGATGAGGACATTCTCACTGAAGTGGGCCTGCATAGAGACACAAAGGAGACGACGCTGCTAAAGAGGACTTCATATGCGTTGGTTACTCCGTAGATGTCAGCTCTCCTCGGGAGGATATTTCTTCGTCTACGGCTCGAGCTAGGGGGCCTCCCGAGGTTGATGATTTCGTTAGGCATAAGACCTCTAGTTTTGAGGGGAGAGGTTCCTCGAGAGGGCAGGAGCAAGAGTCCTTTACCATCCTCTGCTTCTGCCCTCGAAGGTACTTCGAGGGACGTTCGGGGTCAGGGGCCGCCCCAAACCAAGTGGGATCTCGAGTGGTCATGCCCCTACCGAGAGCGGTTCAACTAGGTCGATGGGGCTAGGCCAGTAGAAGCACACTCAACTTTTGAGGAGGCTCACCGGCTCTGTTTCGAGGTGAGTTTTGATCAACCTTGTTGGGTTTTCAGCTATGAATCTTCATTTTTTGAACTAAAGCTTTTTTTTGTAGGTTTTTGACAAGCTCAAGTTCGAGCTGCTTCATTGTGAGACCAGGTTGTGGGAAGCTTTGGTCAAGGAAAAATCTCTCAAACTTCTTTGCAATAAGAAGACAAAAGAGTTGATACATCTTCAGACGGAGATGCATCAGAGTCAAAACTATGAAGGCAATATCAAGCGTTAGGTAACCCTTATCCTAAAGGAGTGCATGCTCCATTTCCCGCTCTTGGAAACTAATGTTTCGGTGTTTCAGCTGCATAGCAAAATGGAAACGTTGGGATGCCTTTGGGGCGTGGTCGGGCAAGTTTCTTTGGTTTATCTGATTTTCTTGTTGATAATTAGCCCGGTGAATTGGACTTTGAGATGAAACCCATGGGGTTACAAATTGGCCCTGAGGCTTTTTAGGCTAGCGACTTGGGCTCTTACGCTTTTGGCACTTAGGTGCTTTAGTTACCCCTTTCGGGCATAGTCTCCGAGTCGGGTTTCGACTCGAGCTCATCGACCCTTAGGTTCTTATATCGGCCCTAAGGAGCTTTAGGTCGGTACGACCTGTAGCTGGCGACTTGGGATCTTACGCGTTAGGTCGGTACGACCTTCGGTGTAGCTGGCGATTTGGGATCTTACGCATATGGCACTGAGACGCTTTAGGTAACCGTTTCGGGTTCAGTCTCTGAGTTGGGTTTTGGCTCGAGCTCATCGGCTCTTAGGGTTTTATATCGGCCTTAAGGCGCTTTGTGTCGGTACGACCTGTAGCTGGCGACTTGGGATCTTACGCGTTAGGTCGGTACGACCTTCGGTGTAGCCGGCGAGTTGGGATCTTACGCATTTGGCACTGAGACGCTTTAGTTAACCGTTTCGGGTTCAGTCTCCGAGTTGGGTTTTGACTCGAGATCATCGGCCCTTAGGGTTTTATAACGGCCTTGAGGCGCTTTGGGTCGGTACGGCCATTAGCTGGCGACTTGGGCTCTTACGTGTTAGGTCGATACAACCTTCGGTGTAGCTGGCAACTTGGTCTATTATGCTTTAGGTCGATATGACCTTTAATGTAGCTGGCGACTCGGGCTCTTATGCTTTAGGTCGGTACGACCTTTAACCGGTTCTTTTCAAAGTTTTTTTGAAGTAATTGGAGGCCTGTGATTTTATGGCAATAGTCGTACGTCTCCGAGTTACTCTAGTTTGGCTGGAGCCTTATGACAGTGACTATCGAGGACAGTTCCCGAGTGGTCGGTAAATTTTTGGCCCTGGGGCCGTTTCTTGTGAAAATAGCAAACTTCTTTGAAGCGCAAAGTGTTTTGATGATAAAAGATTTTTCTCCGATTACTTGGTACAAGTATACATATTTTCACCATCGAGGGTTTGATTATTCAATGTGGACAAGGTTCATTTGATCGCTTGGTCTGGTACATCATTCTCCTGTCGAGACCCTCTATGGCATATTTTAGTGATCTCCCGGGGGGATGCCCCTCAGGTAGCATATGGGTGTTGCCTCGTTAAAACCTCGTCGGTAAAACCCATTTGAGATAAAATCCGATGAGAGGGAAAAAGAGCTCAACGCATGCTTTAAAACCTAAGGCCTTCGAGCTGGAGGGTGCTTCGATTCCTTTCAATCGAACACCTGCACATAGGTTAGTGTAAAGTGTGAAGGAAAGAGGGAGAGGAATTTTACCTTAGCCATGGTGGAGTTCAAGCCTCGATATGCTTTGGTTATCCATTACAAGGACGTGGCACGATCCTTTATTCATTCATACGAGGATGTAGTTTATGATTGTTACTCGGCTGTTTGCTTGTTTTTTGAACCCTTAGATGTAGAAGGTGTCGGCGTCACATCGTGCACTGCGAACATTTCTTTTGCTGCATGATGTTCTCCATATACTATTTTTACTCCGTCCTTCATAGGAAACTTCATCATTTGATTAAGGGTTGATGGTACCACCCTCATACTGTGAATCCATGGCTTCCCAAGCAATGCATTGTATCTCATGTCACATTCGATGACATGGAACTTGGTATCTTCAATTATACCGGCCACGTTGACTGGAAGGATGATTTCCCCTTTCTTTGTCTCGCTAGCCATGTTGAAACCGTTGAGGACTCGAGAGGCGGGCACGATCTGGTCGAGCAACCCGAGTTGCTCTACCACCGTCGACATAATTATGTTGGCCGAGATATGCAGATCAACGAGCACACGTTTAAGTTGAAATTTATTCAAAAGAAAAGAAATTACCAGTGCGTCATTATGAGGCTAAGACAAGGTCTCGATGTCCTCTTCGCTGAATGAAAGAGCGTCTTCAAGTATGTGGCTCCATGTTCGCTTTTCCCTGGTGATGGATACTTTCGTTTGCTTAAAAATAGATCCCTGAGGGACGTCGACTTCACTAATAATCATGTGGATGATGTGTCGTGGTTCTTCTGTTTCATTTTTCTTGTTTGCCTCTCTTTCCCATAATTGGTATTTAGCTCGGTCATTGAGGAACTCTCGAAGGTGCCCTTTGCTAATCAGTCGGGCCACCTCTTCTCGAAGTTGTCTGCAATCCTTGGTCATATGACCGCGGGTATCGTGATATTCACATATCAAATTGGGGTTCAGCTGTGAAGGATCTGATAGCACGGGTCTTGGCCACCTAGTATCCTTGTTCTTATTATGGCTGATACGATGCCTGAAACATCGATGTTGAAGTTGTACTCAGATAGCCGGGGTGCCTCTATCGGGCCTGTGTGCCTGTCGAACCCTTCTTTGCTCACGAGTCACCGAGGATTCTGTCCTCGCTCCATTCTTTGGTGAATTTGAGGTATGTTACGCCTCAAGATATTTCTCTGATTTTCTACATATGGTTGATACATTTCTTAGTTTGGCCTTGGCTCTCTCTCTGGAAGCCTCCATTCCTTTATAAGACTCTGCTCGGATACACCGAGCTCTAAAGGGCCTCCAATTGGTCGTCCTCGACTCTGATCTTTGACTAATACCTGTTGTGTGCAGCCGCCCAAACTACAGCGAGATACGAACTCCCTCAACATCTAATTCTCTCTTTTTTTGATTTTGAAGACATCATATTTCCTTGTAGCGAGCTTGATGGCACCAGCATGTGCCTTCACAAAGCAGTCCGCCATCATGGCAAATAAATCTATCGAGTTCGAGGGCAGGTTATGATACCACATATCGCCACTTTGGATAGTGTTTCTCCAAAAACTTTCAATAGGACGAATTCAATCTCGTCATCTCTTAGGTTGTAACCTTTCACAGCACATGTGTAGGCAGTAATGTGCACATTGGGGTCCGAGGTTCTGTTGTACTTCGGGAGATCGAGCATTCTGAATTTCTTCGGAATGGGCTTCGGGGATGCAATCGATGGGAATGGCTTTTGCACGAACATTCTTGAATCTACACCCTTCAGAATCGGGGGTGCACCCGAGATCTGATCGACCCTCGAGTTATAGGTCTCCACTTTTTTGTCGTTAACTTCTATCTTCTTTTTCCCTGATTCAATCTGCTGTGCGAGGTCTTCGAGCATCTTCATAATGGCGGGCTCGGCTGCTGACCCATTATTGTTCGACCTTTCTTGTGCCTGTTCGACTCGAGGGGCCATTCCTGGTAGTGCTGTTCTTGGGGCTCTTTGATGGCTTTGTAGTTGAGCAATAGCGACCTATTGCACTTACAACATCTCAAATATGACATGAAGGCTAACTTCCCTTTCCCATTGAGCAGGGGCTCCCTGCGCTTCACACTGGCCTCCTTCACGCACACTTTCGTCTGTATGATAGCTCACGTTGACATGTTGAGCATTGCGTGAGCCTTCAACGACAGGGATTTGCACTGGTGCCCCTTCAGAGTTTTGTGCTGGCACACCGACATTTGAAGCAGTTGTGCCATTCTCTTCGTGATCCTCAGGGCCGTTATTTTCATGTGCGTTTACTGAGTTAGAAATTTTCTGACCTGAAATTGAAGATTCTTGGATAAGAAAAAGTGTAAAGAATAACTGCTGTTTTTAGAAAACCAGCAACTAAACAATCACTATTATTTTTAGCCCCACGGTGGGCGCCAAACTGTTTACCATGAAAATGGTAATTACAATTATATTTGATTATGTGGTTCTAAAAATACGTGATCTATTTTAATACCAGTTTTCTAGGTAGTAGATGCTAGGTGAGAAGTGAGAAAACGAAACAAGAATGAAAGGTAACGAAATTATGCAAACTGGGCAACAGAGAGACGGGTCTCGAGATTGTTCAGAATGGGCCTTGAGGTCGAGCTTAAGAGCTTGACAAGGGGCTGTCGAGGATGATATAACAGTATTGAGGGCCTCAGAGGTTGCCTATTTGTGATTAATAACGAATAGTAAACGAAGAACAACTAATTAACACAATAAATGAAAGGTAATAAATCAATGGAAAAATTGTAGAGAATGTTTTAGTTACCCCATTTCCCCTATTTATGCATTTGTTATGTATCGCTATCTAGTTTTTGATGTATTGGATCAGTTGGTTTGGGTCCGAAGTAGTTGTGGTGAGATTTTAGGCATTTAACCTTTTAAAGTAGCCTAATAACTTAAAAAGTCAACTGAGAGTTGACTTATTGGCAAACGACCTCGGAAATACGGATTTTATGGCTCGAATAGCTTCGTTAGGTTATTTGGAACTTGGGAGTGCATTCAGAATATTTTGTGTGATGTCTGGAGTAGAATTAGGCTTGAATTGGCAAAAGTTATTTTTTGGCAATTTTCGGTCGGCACTGGAAAAATGGCTATTGAGGTCGGAATAGAATTTCGAAAGTTGGAATGGTTTCGTAATGTCATTTTTGATATGTCTGCAAAATTTCAGGTTAGTCGGAGTTGTTTTGGTTGGTTTCGGCGTAGTTGGAAAATTTTAGGAGTTTTAAAGTTCTTAGGCTTGAATTTGATGAAAATTTGGTGTTTTCGTGTTGTTTTTGGTGTTTCGAGGGCTCGACTAAGTTGGAATAATGCTACGGGGTGTGTTGGTATGTTTGGTTGGGGCCCCGAGGGGCTGGGGATTGATTTCGGATGGTTGACGGGAAGTTGGAGTGATTTTTGGAAATCTGTTATGCTGGTTTGCTGGTATTCTCGCACCTGCGGAAGGGGAGTCGCAGGTGCGGTTGCACAGGAGCGGAGAGAAAGATCGCAGGTGCGAGTTTTTCTTGTGTAGGGAATGGTCTGCAGGTGCGAGGGGTTTGTCGCACCTGCGATGTCGCTGGTGCAGAAGGTGCATCGCACCTGCAAAGCCGCAAGTGCGGAAAGGTGGTCGCAGGCGCGAGAATTGGCCAGTTAAGTGAGTCTCACAAGTGCGCACCCTGAGACCGCAGGTGTGGCCAATTGTCTGCATGTGCGGAAATGACTGTGCAAAACAGTATATAAAGGACCCCTCCGCGAAATTTATTAGTTTTCATCAATTTTCATGCGGGAGGAGTCCATTGAAGGTGGTTTTGAGGGAGAATTTCAAAGTTCTTCAGCAAATGTAAGTTCTTTGGTTGTTAATCCCGTTCTTATGCTACTTTGTTAAGATTAGGCTTGAAAATTTAAGGATTTGGGTAGGAAAAATTTTGAAAAATGGGAGGAAAGAATTGGGATTTCTTATGCGGTTTTGGAATGACAATTATGGTCCGATTTTGGTGTTCTTGGTATGTATAGAATAGTGGGAGGACGAGGTTTCTAATGATGTAAAATGATTGAATTCCAAGATGTGGGCTCGGGGCTCGGGTTTGGCCGCACTTTGAGATTTTTGATTAAATTGATAATTTTCGATTGGGGTTGTGTTCCTTGAGTATATATTAATGATGTTGAACTGGTTTTGGCTAGATTCGGAGCAATGGGGAGCCAATTTGAAGGTCAAAGACATAGCAGACTAGTGTCGCGGCCCGGTAGAGGTAAGTAATGGTCTTAAATCTTGTCTTGAAGGTATGGAACCCCGGACTGCATTATTTTCTCACTGAATTTGGAATGGCGCATATGTCGGATGACAAATATGTGGCTCGTACTGATTTTTGGAATGGACTAGATCCTCTCTGCGGCAACTAATGAGTTGCATATTTACTCAAAATCTTATGTTAAATAATGTTCTAAAGATTTGTGAAATATTTGGGCTTTAAGCCGTGTTTGGGGCCTCGTACCGATCTGTTTAGACCCCTTTAATGGCATTTTACTGCTGTTTTCCTCACTACTTGTTGATGACTTTACTCAGCATCATTGGTGCATAGTGTTTTATTTGAAACTCAACCAGATTTACACTAAATGAGCATTAAAATGATGTTTTCGGGTCGAGTACCCCGTTCTATTACTTCGCCCGCGGGGCTTTTCGAGTGGTTCCGCCGAGTGTGGCTGAGGGCCAGTAGTGATGGTGAGGTGCTGAGTGATATTAGCGCTTGGGCTGAAGGAGCCCCTCCGGAGTCTGTACACACCTTAGTGAGCGCACCGAGTGCGAGTGATTGAGTGATTTGGAGGCATGAGTGGCTATGAGGTGCTGAGTGATTGTGAGGTACTGAGGGGTTGTGAGTCATGCCCGATGGGTTGATGAAATAGGTTTTTGCCGGAGGGCCTAGTTATGATTTTACTACATTCATTAGCATACCAAATCCTTGTTTTAAAGTTTTTAAAAATGTGCATTGTTTTAAGGACTTTTGTGAAGTTTATTTCTAAGGCGTGGGGATTTCGTATATCTATGTATACTATTGGAAAGTAAGGCTGTGTATATTGTGACTTGATGATATTGATTTTTATGTGATTCCTTGATACATACACTTGATTTATTTCCATTACTACTGGGTTGGCGTACTTACATTACTCGCTGCACCTCTGTGTGCAGATTCAGGAGCAGATATCGAGCGTTAGCTTTTATATATATATCGCAGCGGAGACGGATTGTGGGGATATAGAGGTAGATGTTCAGCGTTCACAGTATCTCTGCTTTCCCTTCCTGTTGTATTTAGCTTTGATTCGAAGTTTTGTATCATAATACTTTATTTTGGCTTATTTCACTAGATGCTCATGACATGTTGGCTCCGGGATTTGGGGATGGCAGTACTGTATATAAAATTTTCCTATTATATCAAGAAATTTCTGTACATTGTTATGAATTGATTGAAACTTAAATGGGATTTTCAAAAAGAAATGTGAACACGCGGTAGTCGGCTAGCCTAGTTCCACGATAGGCGCCATCACGGCCGGTTAGGATTTGGGGTCATGACAGTTTGGTATCAGAGCCCTAGGTTACATAGGACTCGATGGTCATGAGCAGGTTTAGTATAGTCTTTCGGATCGGTACAGAGACGTCTGTAATTATCTTCGAGAGGCTGCCGAACTTTTTGGAAACATTCTATCTTTCTTGAACTCTTTCGTGCTGATATATTGATTCTTGAAATCTGAACTTACGTTGTTTCATTCTCTCACAGATGGCGAGGACACGCCATACCGATCAGAGTGACCAGTCACCGGCTAGACCACCGATAGGTCGAGGCCGTGGTAGAGGTAGGGGCCAGCCCGCACAGCAGCCGGGGCAGTACCTCAGGATCCTCTATTGATCATGATCAGGTTCCTGCCGATGGTGTCCAAGCTGGACAGGCTCAGGCACCAACAGTGCCTATGGTTATTTTGGGTCTTTAGGAGGCCCTGTCTCAGATATTGTCAGTATGCGTCGGTTTGGCTCAGGCCGTTGCCATGTCTTCTTCTGCCACAACAGCTCAGGCCGGGGGAGACAATCAGACTCCAACTGCCCGGGCACCTAAGCAGGCTGCAAAGGGTATTCAGGCACCGGGAACAGCCCCAGCTTAGCCAGCTGCTCCGGTTCAGGATTATGTGATCCCTACTATGTCTGAGGACGAACAACGCAGGTTTGAGAGGTTCAGCAGACTTCAACCTACAACTTTCAGCGGTAAAGAGGGCGAGGATGCCCAAGGATTTCTATATAGGTGCCAGAGGATACTGCGCAGGTATTCTGGAGACAGTGGTGTCTCGTTTGTTAACTTTCAGTTTGCGGGTGCTGCCTTTACTTGGTGGGAGTCTTTCAAGAGGCATAGACCGATTGGTTCAGCACCTCTTACCTGGCAGCAGTTCTCCACGTTCTTTTTGGAGAAGTATGTTCCTCAGTCCCACAAAGAGGAGCAGCGTAGGCAGTTTGAGCAGCTGCGCCCGGGAGAGTTATCAGTCACTCAGTACGAGACCAGATTTTTCGAGTTGGCTAGGCATGCTTTTGAGATTATCCCTACTGATAGGGAGAGGGTGAGGAGGTTCGTAGATGGTCTTTCTTATAAGCTTTGGTTGTTTATGGCTCGAGAGAGAGTATCAGGTGCTTCATTCGAGCTGGTTGTGGACATAGCCTGAGATATTGAGTCTGATCACCGCCAGGAGCGAGAGGAGAGGCAGGCCAAGAGGCCTCGTGGTTCGGGCAGTTCCAATGGAGCTCCCTTCAGGGGAAAGTTTTAGCTGGGTATGGGTCATCCACTCAAGCCTCCCCAGTCAGGCCGCCCAGCTTATAGTGGTGCATGTTCGGGGCAGAGTCCCCGTGGTTCTCAGTCAGGCCATACTTCATATTTTCCCTCCCATCCCAAAGTGCAGCTCGAGCACCTCCAGTTCAGGGTTCATCTATTCAAGAGTCTTCCAGTGGCCATGCAGGTTCTAGGGGTTTCTATCAGTCCCCGCTTCCAGCTCCAGGTAGTTGTTTTGAGTGCGGAGAGTTCGGGCACGGGTGGAGGCAGTGTCCCCGCCATTTTGGTGGATCTTCTCAGCAAAGGGTCCAGCCATCGACTTCAGCTCCAGTCACTAAACCACCCGCCCAGGCAGCCAGGGGTAGTGGTCAGTCAACTAGAGGCCGCCCTTGAGGGGTAGGTCGAGCAGGGGGAGTTCAGGCTCGTATGTATGCATTTCCAGCCAGGCCGGATGCTATGGCCTCAGATTTCGTGATTGCATGTATTGTTTCAGTCTATTACTGTGATGCCTTGGCTTTATTTGACCTTGGTTCCACATATTCCTATGTTTCTTCATATTTTGCCGATTTTCTGGATGTGCCCCGTGAGTCTCTGGTCACCTCTGTTGATGTGTCGACTCTGGTGGGCGATATTGTTGTTGTGGACCGCATGTATCGGTCATGCATGATACCTATTGGGGGTTTGGAGACTCGAGTGGACCTACTGTTACTAAGCATGGTCGATTTTGACGTGATATTAGGCATGGATTGGTTATCTCCGTGCCATGTTGTTCTTGATTGTCACGCTAAGACCGTGACCTTAGTTATGCCAGGGTTTCCGAGGGTTGAGTGAAGAGCTTCTTCCGAGTATATGCCTAGCATGGTGATTTCTTACCTGAAGGCTCGACGCATGGTTAAAAAGGGGTGTTTATCTTCTTTGGCCTTTGTGAGGGATGTCGGTGGTGAGACACCCGCTATTGATTCAGTTCTTGTGGTCCGTGATTTTTCGGATGTGTTTCCTGCAGACCTGCCAGGCATGCCACCTGACAAGGATATGGCACCAGTGGAGCTAAAGGAATTGAAGGAGCAGCTTCAAGAGCTCCTGGATAAGGGGTTCATTCGGCTTAGTGTGTCACCTTGGGGTGCACCGGTGTTGTTCGTTAAGAAGAATGATGGGTCCATGCGTATGTGTATTGATTATCGGCAGTTGAATAGGGTTACAGTGAAGAACTGGAATCCCTTGCCCCGTATTGATGATTAGTTGGACCAACTTCAGAGAGCCAGAGTATTTTCCAAGATTGATTTGAGATCTGGGTACCATCAGCTGAAGATTCGGGATTCTGATATCCTGAAGACTGCTTTCAGGACCAGGTATAGTTATTATGAGTTCTTGGTTATGTCGTTTGGACTGACCAATGCCCTAGCTACGTTCATGCAATTGATGAACAACATGTTTCAGCCTTATCTTGATTCCTTCGTCATTATGTTCATTAATGACATCCTGGTTTATTCTCGTATCCAGTAAGAGCATGCTCAGCATTTGAGAGTTCTTGATGCGAAATTCTCCAAGTGTGAGTTTTGGCTGGGATCAGTAGCTTTCTTGGGGCATGTGGTGTCCAGTGAGGGGATTCAGGTTGATCCAAAGAAGATAGAGGCGGTGCAGAGTTGGCCCAGACCATCCTCAGCTACAGAGATTATGAGTTTCCTCGGTTTGGTGGGATATTACTGTCGCTTTGTGGAGGGATTCTCTTTGATAGTTTCGCTTTTGACCAGATTGACCCAGAAGGGTGCTCTATTCAGATGGTCTGATGAGTGTGAGGAGAGCTTTCAGAAGCTCAAATCAGCATTGAGTACAACTCCAGTACTAGTTTTGCCTACTGGTTCGGGTTCTTACACAGTTTATTGTGATGCTTCCAGAGTTGTCTTGGGAGCGGTATTGATGCAGTACGATAGGGTGATTGCCTACGCGTCCAGACAGTTGAAGGTACACGAGAATAATGATCCAGTGCACGATCTTGAGTTAGCTTCCATTTTTCATGCCTTGAAGATTTGGCGGCATTATCTGTATAGAGTTTAGTGTGAGATTTTCATTGATCATCGCAGTTTGCAGTATCTGCTGAGGCAGAAGGACTTGAATATGCGTCAGAGGAGATGGTTAGAGCTCCTCAAGGATAATGACCTCACTATCTTATATCATCCGGGGAAGGCCAATGTAGTGGCCAATGCCTTGATTCGTAGAGCAGAGAGTTTGGGGAGTTTAACTTACCTTCTAGTAGCAGAGCGGCCATTAGCTTTTGATGTTCAGGCCTTAGCAGGTCATTTGGTGAGATTGGATATACCAGAACCCCCGCGGGTGTTGGCTTGTGTAGCCTCTAGGTCTTCTCTTTACGATCAGATTAGAGCATGCCAGTATGATGATCCACATTTGCTTGTTCTTTAGGAAAGGGTACATCGCGGTGATGCGGGAGATGTGGTTATTGGTTATGATGGGGTCATCAGGATGCATGGACAGATTTGCGTGCCCAATATAGATGGACTTCGAGATTTGATTCTAGTAGAGGCTCATAGTTCGCGGTATTCCATCCATCCGGGTGCCACAAGGATGTATCAGGATTTGAGGAAGCCTTATTGGTGGAGGAGAATGAAGAAGGATGTTGTGGAGTTTGTGGCTCGGTGTCTCAACTGTCAGCAGGTCAAGTATGAGCACCAGAGACTGGGTGGACTGCTTAAGAGGTTTGATATTCCGGAGTGGAAGTGGGAGCGGATCTCCATGGACATCGTAGTTGGACTCCCACGGACTTCGAGGAGGTTTGATGCTATATTGGTTATTATGGATTGGCTGACCAAGTCCGTGCACTTCATTCCTGTTGGTACTATGTATTCATTGGAGAGGTTAGCTGAGATTTATATCATGGACATTGTCTGTTTGCATGGGGTTCCAGTTTCTATCATTTCCGACAGAGGCACTCAGTTCAAGTCCCAGTTTTGGAGAGCCGTACAGAGAGAGTTGGGTACTCAGGTTAAGTTGAGCACAGCGTTTCATCCTCAGACGGACGGGCAATCGGAGCATACCATTCAGATTTTGGAGGACATGTTTCGTGCTTATGTGATTGACTTTGGTGGTTCATGGGATCAGTTTCTGCCACTAGCGGAGTTTGCATATAATAATAGCGATCAGTCGAGTATTCAGATGGCTCCGTATGAGGCCTTGTATGGTAGGAGGTGTAGATCTCCGGTTGGTTGGTTTGAGCCGGGCGAGGCTAGGTTATTGGGCACAGACTTGGTTCAGGATGCTTTGAGTAAGGCAAAGTTGATTCAGGAGCGTCTTCATACGGTGCAGTCTAGGCAGAAGAGTTATGCGGACCAGAAGGTCTGAGATGTGTCTATCATGGTTGGGGATAAGGTGTTGCTGAAGGTATCACCCCTGAAGGGTGTTATGAGATTCGGGAAGAGAGGAAAGCTGAGTCCCAGGTTCATTGGACCATTTGAGGTACTTCAGAGGGTTGGGGAGGTGGCCTATAGGCTTTCTATGCCTCCCAGTTTATTGAGTATTCATCCAGTATTCCATGTTTCGATGCTCCGGAAGTATGTTGGTGACCCTTCCCATGTTTTGGACTTCAGCACGGTTCAGCTCGAGGGTGATATGTCATATGAGGTAGAGCCAGTGGCTATTTTGGGTCTTCAGTTCAGGAAGCTGAGGTCTAAGGATATAGCTTCCGTGAAGGTTCAGTGGAGAGGGAAGCCAATGGAGGATGCCACCTGGGAGACTGAGCCGGAGATGCGGGACATATATCCTCACTTATTCGAGGCTCCAGGTATGTTTCTAGACCCGTTCGAGGACGAACGTTTGTTTAAGAGTGGGAGGATGTAACGACCCGGCCGGTCGTTCCGTGAGATTTACCCCATTTCCCCTATTTCTGCATTTGTCATGTATCTCTATCTTGTTTTTGATATATTGGATCAGTTGGTTTGGGTCCGGAGTATTTATGGTGAGAGTTTAGGCATTTAGCCTTTTAAAGTAGCCTAATAGTTGAGAAAGTCAACTAAGAGTTGACTTATAAGTAAACGACCTCGGAATGCGGATTTTATGTCTCGAATAGCTTCGTTAGGTGATTTGGGACTTGGGAGTGTGTTCGGAATATTTTTTGTGATGTGCGGAGTAGAACTAGGCTTTAACTAGCGAAAGTTTTTGGTGATTTCCGGTCGGCAGTGGAAAATAGGCTATCGAGGTCGGAATGGAATTCCGGAAGTTGGAACTAGGCTTTAACTAGCGAAAGTTTTTGGTGATTTCCGGTCGGCAGTGGAAAATAGGCTATCGAGGTCGGAATGGAATTCCGGAAGTTGGAACTAGGCTTTAACTATCGAAAGATATGTCTGCAAAATTTCAGGTTAATCGAAGGTGTTTTGGTTGGTTTCGGCGTAGTTGGCGAATTTTAGGAGTTTCAAAGTTCTTAGGCTTGAATTTGATGAAAATTTGGTGTTTTCATGTTGTTTTTGGTGTTTCGAGGGCTCGACCAAGTTGGAATAATGCTACGGCTGTGTTGGTATGTTTGGTTGGGGCCCTGAGGGGCTCGAGATTGATTTCGGATGTTTGAGGGGAAGTTGGAGTGATTTTGGGAATCTGCTATGTTGGTTTGCTGGTGTTTTCGCACCTGCGGAAGGGGAGTCGCAGGTGCGGTTGCGCAGGAGCAGAGAAAAAGGTCGTAGGTGCGAGTTTTGCCTGTGTAGGGAATGGTCCGCAGGTGCGAGGGGTTTGTCGCACCAGTGATGTCGCTGGTGCGGAAGATGCATCGCACCTGCGAAGCCGCAGGTGCGAATAGGTGGTCGCAGGTGCGAGAATTGGCCAGTTAAGTGAGTCTCGCAGGTGCGGGTCCACAGGTGCGGCCAATTGTCCGCAGGTGCGGAAATGAATGTGCAGAAGAATATAAAAAGGACCCCTCCGCGAAATTTATTAGTTTTCATCAATTTGCATGCAGGAAGAGTCCATTGAATGTGGTTTTGAGGGGGAATTTCAAAGTTCTTCAGCAAAGGTAAGTTCTTTGGTTGTTAATCCTGTGCCTACGCTATTTTGTTAAGATTAGGCTTGAAAATTTAAGGATTTGGGTAGGAAAAAATTGGAAAAATGGGAGAAAATAATTGGGATTTCTTTTGAGGTTTTGGAATGGCAATTTTGGTCCGATTTTGGTGTGCTTGATATGTATAGAATCATGGGAGGAAGAGGTTTCTAATGATGTAAAAATTATTGAATTCCGAGATGTGGAACTAGGGCTCGGGTTTGGCCGAATTTCGAGCTTTTTTATTAAATTGATAATTTTTGATTGGGGTTGTGTTCCTTGAGTATATATTAATGATGTTGAACTTGTTTTGGCTAGATTCGGAGCAATCGGAAGCCAATTTGAGGGGCAAAGGCATAGCGGACTAGTGTCGCAACCCGGTAGAGGTAAGTAATGGTCTTAAACCTTGTCGTGAGGGTATGGAACCCCGGACTACATTATTTTCTCACTGAATTTGGAATGGCGCACATGTCAGATGATGAATATGTGGCGCGTACTGATTTTTGGATTGGACTAGGTCCTCTTCGCGGAAACTACTGAGTTGCATATTTACTCAAAATCTTATGTTAAATTATGTTCTAAAGATTTGTGAAATATTTGGGTTGTAAGCCGTGTTTGGGGCGTCGTGCCAATCTGTTTAGACCCCTTTGAGTGCGTTTTACTGCTATTTTCCTCACTACCTGTTGATGATTTTACTCAGCATCATTGTGCGTACTGTTTTACACTACATCAACATTAAAATGATGTTTTCGGGTCGAGTACCCCGTTCTATTACTTCGCTCGAGGGCTTTTCCAGTGGTTCCATCGATTGTGGCCGAGGGCCAAAAGTGATGGTGAGGTGCTGAATGATATTAGCACTTGGGCTTAAGGAGCCCCTTCGGAGTCTGTACACACCCCCAGTGAGCGCACCGAGTGCGAGTGATTGAGTGATTGGGAGGCATGAGTGGCTGTGAGGTGGTGAGGGATTGTGAGGCATGCCCGAGGGGCTGATTATGAAACATGTTTTGCCCGAGGGGCTACTTATGATTTTACTACATTCATTTGCATACCACATCCTTGTTTTAAAGTTGTTAAAAATGTGCATTGTTTTAAGGACTTTTGTGAAGTTGATTTATAAGGCAAGACGATTTCGCATATCTATGTATACTATTGGAAAGTAAGGCTGTGTATATTGTGACTTTATGACATTGATTTTTATGTGATTCCTTGCTACTTAGACTTGATTTATTTCCATTACTACTGAATTGGCGTACTCACATTATTCCCTGCACCTATGTGTGCAGAGTCATGAGCAGTTATCGAGCGTTAGCTTTTATATATATATCACAGCGGAGCCGGATCATGGGGATATAGAGGTAGTTGTTCAGCGTTTGCAGCATCTCTGCTTTCCCTTCCTGTTGTATTTAGCTTTGATTGAGAGTTTTGTATCATAATACTTTAGTTTGGCTTATTTCAGTAGATGCTCATAACATGTTGGCTCCAGATTTTTGGGATGACAGTACTGTATATAAAATTTGTCTATTATATTAGAACTTTCTGTATATTGTTATGAATTGCTTGAAACATAAATGGGATTTTCAAAAAGAAATGTGAACACGCGGTAGTTGGCTCGCCTAGTTCCACGATAGTCGCCATCACAGCCGGTTAGGATTTGGGGTCGTAACAGTCCCCTTTATATATGAGGGTGAATCCCAACATAGTACATGTGTAATTAATTCAAAGAGAGTTGGCTGGTAAAACCATTTAATTCCATGGTACATGCTTGTACTATTTTACGTACCTGGTTAGTTTTAACCACATGCCTTTTGGGAGTTTCCCGCCTTTCCACGTTGATCTTCGATTTGCACTACCCCGAGGTCGAGGACCTTCGATATACCCCCTCGATGCCAAAACTCGAACTTTTGAGCCTTCTGAGCACCGTAATGACCGTAAAATCAGACTCTCCAATTTTAGCTGTATACACTCACCTAATTGAAATCCAAGTTGCTGTGAAATGTTGAAATTCATAATGAAAAGGACTAGTATTATTTTGCAACGAGTGGGTATCTAAGTACTTTTTTCCTTAACTGCTATAGGGAGCCATACAGAATTGGTGTCTAATGTTTACATAAATTAGTCATCAACATCAATTCGTTTTGACCAAATATATTTTGTTTGATACATATAGGTAGTACATTTTATAAGAGCCAGTATGTTCTATATATAGCATTTTTCTCTTATATTCAACTAAACGGTTATTAATGGTGTTGAATTTTTCACTAATAATAAATTTATTTGCCTGCAAATTCATCAGAAGAATCAAGATAAAAAAAATATTGAGACAACGGAATACACTATCAAAGAGGAAGAGGTACAAACGAAAATGCAAACTCGGGTTACAACATCCCTAAATGATAATTAACTAAGGAAATCACCCTAACCAAAATACAAAATACTTTGACAAAAATACAAAAACACCCCACAATATATAGTTTGATGAGTTTAACTTATATACATCAAACAGTGTAAAGAATCTAACAAATAGTGTACAAATTCTTTACATTGTGGATGTATATAAGTTAAACTCTAGAATACATTTGAATCAAATTAAATACCTTTATGGAATATGAGCTTAAACCAGAAATTAAAGCGGGACTACTCAGAATTGGGATCATAGGGGTTAATCTTTTTCTTGTCGTTCTTGAAAGAGGACACCACAACTTTCACCACCTTTTCAGCAGCCATGGCGTTCACTGATTTCTTGTCTTTCTTCGGAAACACACTTCCTTTCTTTGATGTGCCTTCACCATATCCTTTTCCATTTCCATTGTTCTCCATCTCTCTTTCTAGCTCTTAGAGTTTATGTATGTATATGAGGAAGTGTAATCTATTGCTTTATGTTTGTTTCTTAACTTGTGATGCTTTGAAGGGTAGTTTTTGTGAGGTATTTATAGGAGTTGAGGCTTCGTTTATGGTCTTCTTCTGAATATTTTCATGTAATTTCTGGTTGACTTTCTAAGTTAGCTCAAGTAAGATTAAACGAAAATTGTTGTTTATTTCTTGCATGGAATATACATGTGTGTGTGGGTTTTTGGTTTGAAGTCTCGTGTTACTAAATATTGTTCGTATGGATGAGCCAGGAAACTTTTAACCGTTTAAGCTAAATTATGTTGTTATTTCCTTCGCATTGATGAATATTTCATCCTTTCTTATTCTATGTTTACTTGATTGAGAGGCAAACCCATATTTTCTTTACTTGGTTCTTCTTCTATGTGTGTGCATGCATGCGTGGTNCGCAATAACATATAGTAAGCAAGCTCCTTTGATCATAATAAAAACAAAAAACCCAAAAAAATATTTTAAGAGAATTTTATTATATTATACATCTCCATTTACTAGATAAATACAGGAATCGTTTTGTTAGTGAAATTATAGTTGAAAGATAAAATGAAGAAAATAAAATATTTTCAGGCTGAGGCGCGGATGTCTCGCTCTCTTTAAGGAGATTCAAGCCCATTGCAGTAGTTTCTTCACCGGTCCAGCAATAATCCCCTCCAATATACAATAGCCTGACAACGTCGTATGGCTCGAACAAACTCTGGACAAATTGTTGAGTCCAAAACTCCACCAAAATGAGCAAGTTCCTTCAACAGAAATAATAGTCTCTTTTTTCGAGAATAAATTGGAGACTTAGATTTTCTCCTCCTTTTCAACTCTCTTTTTCACTATATCAACCACACTTTTTCATGCATACTACAATATTTTTTTCTTCCACAACACAAGGAAGAAACAACACTATTTATAGGTATAAAAGTTCTTCCATATAATAAATATCAAAGTAGTAGGATAATAAAATTGTAGAGCATGGTTGGTGGTTAGAAAATTTAATCTTTAATAGTTAATTAGTGGTAGATCGTGTCATTAGTGGTTTCAAGAGTTACACGATAATAATGACCCCTTTCTTGCCAATTTATAACCTGTATCTCACAAGAAATAATGCACTTAAATATTATAATTTTAATATTAAAATGCACTAACACCAATATTCCTCCACTCATTTTAACATTAAAATAAGAGAGTTCACCAGTTTAAGGGAGACTATTATTGTAATGACCCGGTCGGTCGTTTTGAGAGTGTTAGCTTGATCCTCTATTTACTGCTTTCCCTGTATCATTTTATGTTTATGTGACTTGCCGGGGGGATTTGTTTTTGGTTTTGGAGTAAAATGGAACACTTAGTTCCTAAAATGGAAGCTTCCATTCTAGGAATTTGACCGTGGTTGGAACCGTTTGAAAATGAATCCGAAATCGAGTTTCGTCGATTCCGTTAGCTCCATTCGATGATCTTAGACTTAGGAGCCCAAATTCTGAATTGGAGATCTGTAGCTGAATTAGGTTCGAAATGACGAAAGTTAAATTTTTGGGAAGTTTGACCGGAAGTGAACTTTTTGATATCGGGCTCGGATTCTGATTCCGAAAGTTGGAGTAGGGCCTTAATGTCAATTATGACTTAGGTGAAAAATTTGGGGTCCATCGGACGTGTTTTGATAGGTTTCAGTATCGGTTGTAGAAGTTTGAAGTTCATTAAGTTTGAATTGGAGTGTGATTCGAGTTTTTAGCATTGTTTGATGTAATTTTAAGGCTCGACTTAGTTTGTATGATGTTTTAGGACTTGTTGGTATGTTTGGTTGAGGTACCGGAGGGCCTCGGGTAGATTACGGGTGGTTAACGGACTAGATTTGGACTTGTTGGAATTGTAGAAAAATCCGGTGCATCAGTTGATGGTTTCCTTCTTCGCGTTCGCGAGAGAGATCTCGCGTCCGCGAGAGATGTCTTGCGTCCGCGTAAGGCAACCGGAAGGCCAGCTGGGTTTTGTTCTTCGCGTACGCGATGTGGTTCCCGCATTCACGAAGCTTTGGAGAATTGAGCCTACACGTTCGCGATAGGGACCACGCGTTCATGTAGATGAGCGGACATGAGGGGTCCCAGGCATTTAGCCTATGTGTTCGTGAAGGATCAGACTATGTGAGCTTCTGCATTCGCGATTGGACCATCGCATCTGCGAATTAGGTTTTGGTCTGAAGGAATTGTTATGATTCGCGAACGCGGGGAGGCTTCCTCCTTCGCGAAGAAGGAGTTCACTAGGCTGATATAAACATTTTAATTCGAGGATTTTGCAATTTTTATCAAAACTTCAGATAGAGAGCGTGGATTTGGATGATATTTTGAGGGATTTTCAGAGGCATCGATTGGGTAATGATTCGTCATTTATTTTTGGTTATATCTGATGCGAGACTAAATTGCATAGTTTAACATGTGATATACCTTACATTTTATGCGCATTAATGATAAAATTACACTTGTTATGTGCTTAATGGAGTTTATTTCATGTGTAGGTGAAGTGGAGATGGAAACGGAGCTAAAAGGATGCAAATACGTCGAAAAATACGCGAAAGGAGACACCCGGGCGATAGCCGGGCGACAGAGCCAAACACACTGACCCTGCCTGGCGTTAGCCAGGCGTTTGGGCTGAAACGCCAGCCCCACCCTGGCGTTAGCCAGGCGTTTGGGCTGAAACGCCAGCCCTGGCCTGGTGTTAGCCAAGCGTTTGGGTCCAAACGCCAGGTCCCCAGTTCGGCCAGAAATCGAGTTTTGACGGGTTTAAGTATTTTCTAATTGAAATAGAAGTCTCCTACACGGTTAGGGTTCACCCTACACCTATAAATAGACTCCTAAAACACAACTACAAGGGAGATTTCACAAGGATACACAGGAATTTCGAGTTTGGAGTGAATCGAAGGCAAAACAACACTGTGTATATATTTTCTTCCTTGCTTTGTAGTTTAATTATGCTAGTTGTTTTAGATTTTATTCTTATGGAATTGTTTAGCTAATTTCGTGTGGAACCCGTTGGGGAATAAACTTATTTTGATATTAATATATCTTTTATTGATTGATTAAACTCTATTTGTTCAACTACCTTCTTGTTGTAGTTGATTAAAGGGCCCTCAATTAGCTGTGCCTATTTATTATGTATCTACTCGAGAGAGAGTGCATATTTTAGGTAATTGTTTGAACAACACCACTCCCAGAGTATAGACGAAAGCATAACCGAGGGTTTAGAGGTTGGATTAGAGATAACGATACTTCGGGTGCAATCTAAGTGAACTGTAATGCAATCTAGCTAGCGTAACTTGAGAGAGTGCGTCTAGTAAATTATCATAATTACTTGAGAATGATTTATGGTAGGTAGAGCGTTCATGATTGATAGAGACGATTAATCAAGCTATACGAATATCCGAGAAGTAAGTTCACCAGTGGGGGAAACTATAACCTTAGATTTTTATTACAATTGTTTATACCTTAGTATAATTAATCTTTGCTTTTAATATTTAGTATTAGTAATTTTACAAACATCAGGTGACAGCTGAGTACTAATTTAAACAGCGTGCTTGATACCTCAATTCCCTGTGGGATCGACTCTGGGCATAATACCCCAGGATTATATTTGCAACGCCCGCTTAGTCTTCTACAAGACATAGTTGAGCGTGATCAATATCCCACTAATATATCATTAATTTCACCTTCTCATTTAAGATTTGAGCTGAGAAAATTGGGGAAAAAATGGAGAAAGTTCTTCAATCGAATTTTGGGGTTGTGATTGAGATTTTGGTATCAGATTTGAGTAATTTTGATATGGGTGCACACGGTTGAATGGGGGTTTATATTTTGTGACTTTTACCCGATTCCGAGACATGGGCCCTTGTCAACTTTTTGGGGCGATTTTCGAAATTCATGTTAAAGTCTTGATTTCATTAATTAGATTAGTTTATTATAGTTGTATTTATAGTATGTTATTGTTTTTGGCTATATTTGTTACATTCGGAGTCGCAAAGTCGAGGAAAAGGTGTTCTTGTTGATTGATTGAGCTTGCCTTGAGGTAAGTGACTTGCCTAACCTTGTGTGGGGGAAATCCCCTTAAAATTTAATACTATTGTGGAAGTTCTATGATATATGAGTGCAGTGTACGCGAGGTGACAAGTGCATACACGAGCTAATTGTTGAAAATCCAATTTTTAATGAACCTGTTACATCTTAAATGAGTCATCCCAGCATGTGTAGTTATCTTGTTTAGCCTAATATCGCATGTCTACGTGTCTTACGTGCTTATTTAAAATTTGTGCAGCATGCTTAGTTTAATTCATATCTTTCCTTGATTTGTATTAATATTAAGCTATAGGATTCTTGTTGTTAATTGTTGTTTCCATCGGTTTCGAGCTGTGTGTTTACTTTTGGGACTATGAGGCGGTGTCTCGGGAGATCCCCCTGCATATTTACTTTTGGGACTACGAGGCGGTACCTCGGGAGATCCCCTTGTGCATTTACTTTTGGGACTACGAGGCGGTAAATTGGGAGTTCCCTTGCATATTTACTTTTGGGACTACGAGGTGGAATCTCGGGAGATCCCCTGTTGAGTATTTACTGTTGGGACTACGAGACGGTATCTCGGGAGCTTCCCTGTTGTTTACCTCTATGTGCTGTCTTTTTACTTTTTTGTAAATTCTCTTTGTTAAATTATTAGTCTTTTATCATATTGTTATATCTTCTGTCTTATTGTTATATCCTAGTATGGCCCTGACTTGACCTCATCACTACCCTACTGAGGTTAGGCTTGGCACTTACTATGTACCATTGTGGTGTACTCATGCTACTCTTCTGCACATGTTTTGTGTGCAGATCCAGGTACCACCTATAAGCCCCACTATTAGCTGAGCGTACATACCGCTGCTTCGGAGACTTCAAGGTATATCTGCTAGTGTCCGCAGACCTCGGAGTCCCCCTCTATCCCCTCTATGTTGTCTCTTATTTATATTCCTAGATACGGATGTATAGAGATACTTAGAACTATTCCTTAAAGCTTATGACTTGTGACTACCGGGTTTTGGGAATTGTGTATATTCAATTTTTTTGGTTTTACTTGTACATGCCGAGCAGTATTTTCCGTTATATAGTTATCTATTGAAGTTAAGTTGTTAAATTATGCTTTTATTTCAATTATTTCGTAATTGCTAGCTTACCTAGTCGTAAAGACTAGGTGTCATCACGACGTCTTACAGAGGGAGATTTGGGTTGTGACAATTATGCAAATGAAGGTGTGCTCTTATTTGAACCTCCATTTAGTAAAATAGCGATTTTTAATCCAGAGTCTGTCGTGCCCCCTCTTTCCTCGCGGAGATCGGGTTTATGACATTCGGTTGGGACAACTCTTTCCTTTTGGGAAAGGGGTCTGTGTTTTTGGAGTCGCCACCTAACGGTTTTTTAAAGGTGCATTAGGACACCGAATGGGTTCATTTACAACTACATTGTTAACCAGAGATAGGGTAAAGGCTTCAAATTATCCTAAGGGGAAGGTGTTAGGTACCCCTCAGGATCCACAATTGTGGTTCCCAGCCAAACAACTTTTGTGAATTTGTATGACTTAGCAAACAAACAAACAAAGACTCAAATAAAAGGGGATTTAAGTCTTAAGCATGCAGATGTTTGAAAATAGTAAATAAGGTTAGATTTTGAAAGGATTACGATCTAAGCACATAAAGGTTATCCTAGGTTTATAATAATATGGATCACATCAGTACAATACCCGGTAATCACTCCTCGAAGAGGGGCTACACGTGGTATTAGCGTACTGGTCATCATATCCATATCTACCCTTCCCCACCCTGTAAAGGTAATTAGAGCGAGTGTTGGTCTCGGCCTCTATTGCATGGTGTTACCCGTCCCTTCCTATCAGTCCCGGAGGAAGACTTCTATCCTGTAAGGGAGATGCTAGGCAGACCCTCAGGTTTAAAGGCAAGACACCAAGCGACAAACAAGAAACATATATGACGGAAATTAAGGGGATGGACATTCAAACAGGAAAAGGCTCAAGTACCTCCACACATTGTACACGTAAAGAACATGACTCATACACAATTAAGGTCCAGCTTCAGGTTTCGATTCTAAGCATGGTATCTAAGTGATAACACAAAGACAGATTTATCGCGTAACTTAGAGAGGAAGTCTTAATCAGGTTCTGGTTTTATTTCTTTAACTAATTTCCTAAGGCTTGCCTAGGTGTACAATAACATGCAGCAGTAGTTAGACTTGGTGTCGAGTATGAATGAAATCATAAAACATGGTATCTAGTGCACATAGAGGGATGTAGAATGATGCATATGCAGAGTTCTAAGAAGGATTTCTAAATACTCATAGAATTATGCATGATTTAAGAATATGCAAGAGTACAATTTGTTAGTGTTATCCTGGGAACAGGATTTCTAAGTGTATATGGCAGCATGATTGTAAAGTACTGGTTATCAACACATTTTTTAACGCAGGATTTTCTAAGTGATATGATAATGAGATGGACATGCTGAAAACAGTGAGTGTAGGTCCTACGGAACACGATCTCTAATGCATGAATTGAGTCCTACGCATAGTTTCTATTTCACAAGTAGGAATATAAACCTAATAACATGCTTTCTACCCCTTTTAATAGCTAAATCATGCATAGTCACCCCTTCCCTTTCCACTATCCATCCCCAAAGACTTGTTTATAATAACTATTACAGGCCAATTGCATGAATTACATAATTAAATAATGAAAAGAAGAAGTTATATTATAGGGAGCCTACTTATAGGCCCAGAACCTCCAGAATCCTCATCTCCATTAGTTCACAGCCTTTCATACAAATCCAGGTGTGTCAGAGTTCCCTAAGGATCTCAAGGGATCCCGGGCAGTGCTCACACCCAGATTTCATAACCAAATTGAGTAAGTACAGTGTGGAATGGCCAGCCTTTGTGTGTCAAAGTTCAGAGGGAGCTCAAGGGTCCCAAAGAAATGCTCACACTAAGGGGGCAGAACTTAAATGGTATAGGAGTATAGTGTGAGTGCTTGACACAATTTTGAAAGAGTTGAGTTGGAAAATAGTTTGAAAAATGACTAGTTTAAAATAAGTTTTGGAGAGCAGAAGATTTTGCTTTTAGTGAAAATAGTTTGAAAGAAAGGGATTAGGACAATCAACCACTCAGAACCACATCGGCATGCATAGTATAGGGGAGCAGTCACAAACAGGGAATAAGGGATTGGGGACAAGTAGGCTGCTCGTGAAGCAGATTTGCATACAAGTTAATACTAAGGTATCACAGAACTTTAACAACCACAAAATAATTTTCATAAAGATGTTCAGGCCAGAAACTTAACGGAATCGGATTGAGGGATGCCAAAGAGGAAGTACATAACAAACAGAGTTACTCACAGGTCCAGGGAAAGGGTTACAACATATATTCAGAATTACATGTAACTAAGTGACACAAATACATGGTTATAGTGTGCTGGTGATCAGGAGTAAGGCATAGTCCTAGTGAAATATATAAGAAGGCAGTAAAACATGCTGAAACCAAAGGGAAAAGGATAATCACATTGGTAAAATAACAAATTGGCATGCTAATTGCCAGGTAGACAATAGAGCCACAAGTAGAAGCATAATAGAAACAAAAGGAATTGCAATATTAAAAGAGGTATGTTGTTTTTGGTGCTATAAACTTAAACCGAAAATATACCAGTTGAATGAAAGAATAAGTGCAAAGTGGAGAGCAATAAAGTGAAGAGAAGTAGAGCATTAGTAGTAGAGCGATAGAACAATAAAGCAGTAGTGTGAGTGTAAAAGAGTTTAGATCACTGTATTCTCGTGTCCTATGATAATGAAAGACCAAAGTATTTATAGTTTGAAAACATGTAGTCAAATAAGGTAAACTAACATTTCAACAGTAATTATGGGGACTCAGAATCAATCAACATATAATCAAGCCAAGTACTCCCTTCAATTAAGGAGTCAATGTCCAAACAATAATAAACAGTAACAAAAATAAGGAAAGACATAATTGAAAAGCTGATTTTAACATATAAGTATTAGTAAAAGTATAGAGCATGTGATTAGAGCTAGATTCATAATATCCTAACTAAGGAAAGTCAATTTGACAGCATGCTTATTTACCAAAATAAGGCAAGAGATGATTCAAATCCTAAAATATGGTGTAAAAATCAACAAAGCGCTAATCACACTTATTCAAAGATTCAAAAATGATAAAACAATATTGATTTGAATGGAATAACACATGTTAAGCAAAAATTAAGAACCCTAATCACGAAATTAGGGATTCGCATCAGAACATAGCAAATAATTAAAGGAATCAGTAGACAATCATGGCTTAGGCAGAAACGACAAAGAATCAGAAACCCTAACTGCAAGTATAGAGCAAAAATCACATAGTGTTTCATGAGAGTAACGAAGTCGCAATAGAACAAGTAAAACTTTATTGTAAACAAAGCTTGGACTCACAGATTGTACCCATGAATTTGGGGCTTTTTATCAAAACTGAATTAAACAAGAAGGGAGCGGCTCAAATAATTCTTAAACACAATAGAATCATGAAAAAATACTAAGAGACTCGAAGGAAAATTGCTTTTGAAAAGAATTTTAAAACCCTAATTTTTGGAAAAACAAAGAATCGTTCGAGAAATAGGAGAATCTTTAAAGAAAACACAGGAAAACCTCATAATACATATAGATCTATTACAGATCTAAAAGAATCAGAAGTTTAGAAGTTAGGTTTTCAAAGAGAGAACCCAGAGAGAGAAAGAGTCGGTATAGAAACCATCGGATCTAGCCGGAAAGTAGGGAAATCTTAATGGAGATCGAGCCATAAAGGCCTGAGACAACCCAAAGGTGTGAGAGAGTAAACCCTTGTCTCTTGAAGACCTCATAGATGGCAACAACGGCATAAAGGAGCCATGGGAGGCCTGAGGATGGTGAGAACTCCATGGACTTCGGCGAAGAGGTGACCGGAGAAGACGAACGAACCTCATCGGAGGTGGAGAGGCTGGAAGTCTCTAGAGGGGGCTAGAGATATAGAGAGAGAGAGTAGAGAGATGAGCGTCTTAGTGAAACTGAGAGAAGGGGTAGGGGAGGTGTAGGTCATGAGGATTAAATTAGGAAAGGGGGAGTCGGGACCGTTGATTAAAATTGATCAACGGTCCAGATTGGACAAGGGATTGGGTTGGGTAGGATTTATGTGGATTGGGCTGGGGTAGTTGGGTTGAGTTAATTGAGTTAGGGGCCAGGTTTAATTGAGCTAGAAATTAAATAAAGATGGTTGTTTGTTGAAATACCCAATTAATAGATAAATAATTAACAAAAAAAATAGCTGATAATTATGTAAAATTAAATTAATGCTAAATAAGTGAAAAAATATAAAATGACTAATTATTGAATTGCAATGGTATGAAAATGCACATTTAGGCTATAACTGCAAAAAAATGTTGTAATTATAGCTAGATGATGCCAAATTGGCTAATTTGTGAAATAATTAAATCCTAACAGGACTAAAAATGATATATTGAGCTAGGAAATATTTTAAAATTATTTATAATAATATTTATGAATAATTATTGAATATAAAGTAATGAATAAGTTTAGAAAAATAAATTGATAATAATGTGGACAATTGTGGAAAAATACTAGTTATTATAAAAAGTGATTTTGAAGATACATGTGCAACTTTTAAATATAATTTGAGAACAAACTGGGTATCAACAAAGTCAGCAGTAGTCTCAAACTTGAACTATGACTCCTAAAGGGAAATAAAGTTTCACACCTTACACATAATAATCAAGGTGTTGAAATGAGCTTTATTTGCTATCACATTACGGCCTTGTTCTATCACGGTTTTTATGAGAGTTTTTGAGAATAAGCCCAATTCTCATAGGAAGCAGCCTACTTCCACACGCACATAGCTGAACTCTGTCAGGGGTGCTCTTGTAACTCTAACACCTCATTCATACGAGCTACATATTTTCATTAAGAGTTAATAAAACTCAACCTCGCGAATCATTACAGGATAAATGCACTCATACTATAGGGATCAAACAATAATAAATACAATAGTTCCATTTCAAACCAAGCTATCATGTGATTCATTTTTACCACTGAATCTAGTTATAGGATCTCTAGTTCCCGGGTTGGGTTTTCCTCATATATGACTTATGAGTTTATGGGATTCAATTCCATCCCCCTCGAGTTTATGAACAAGTTGCATACTTCTGTGCATTGATATTCACTTAGATATCCTGTCATAGGATTATATCTAATAAAACTGCCTCTTGTTTTGGGTTTGAGACGTGCTGTTTATGCGCAATATCTGTGGAGGTAAGTATGAGCCTTTTAAACTGCTTTTCCTGCATTTATTAGTAAGTTCCTATTTGTTCTTGCCTGTTGCTTAGAATTTTATCCTTTTAAGCTTAGGGAGTTTTGTCTAGAACTGCCTATATTTAGAGGTCCTGAATTCCTCCAGAGCCATTAAGAAGGGACGGGTAACAACACGCATAGAGGTCGTTAAATAAACTCGCTTAATAACCGCTAAGGGGTGGGAAAGCGTAGACGTGGATATGATATCCGATGTGCTAATGCCACGAGTAGCCCCTCTTCTGATGAGTGATTACCGGGTATTTTACTGATGTGATCCTATAGGGTAAACAACCTAGGACCCCCATATCCCTTACACATGTGTTCTTAGATTGTAAAACCTCCAGAATATTGTATATGTGCTTTGACTTTAAATCTTTTAAACTCAAGCACATATGTGTGCTTGGATTGTAAATCTTCTCAAAACCATCATCTATTTACCTATGTGTTTATTGATTATATGCTATCTGTCCAATAGGAACGCTTCATCAGTGTTTGTGCCTTTCCATTTTATATCACCCCTAAATTCGGAAAGGCTTGTTTGCGGTAAAACTACTCGATCAGCGGTGCAGTCGATGGGTCTGTGCCTTTCCCCCTCAAGTTGTCCGCTTGAGGGTACCAGTCTAAAACCCCAAAGAAACCTTACTTTGTTATATTGTGCATGCATCATGGTCAAACCTAGCCGGGTTAACGTGTCATCCGCACGATAACCCTTTAAGACAGCCTTATCCAAATGTCCACCAGGTTTTTCAAATCCCAAACAGACGCAGTCACGTTCTATGCATTTATTTGGATAACTAAATGCATGTATGCTAATCATAAGTGTATAAATAGTCGAGTCTGGCGGGGTCAAGGGTCTAACCTAGCTATTTCGCAAAAATGAGGCATGATGTCCCTAGGTTCGGCATGATCCAAAGAATACCACCCCTGTTGCTGGATTGGTGGGAAGACCTTTCACCAAGTGACAAATACCATGTGAAGACGGTCCTCATAGCAAGGGTATACTTGCTATTGGGCATGCACTACCTAGGGAACCTGATTGACAAAACCAAGAAGACCAAGCTTGGGGAAGGTCCTTCGGGGACTAAGTAGTCTAGGTTTCCTTTTAATTGCTTTTATCAATGTAATAAGGCCAAGTGCCATTAGTGACTTTATTTCTTGCTCATTACTTTAATGTCATTTTTGACTCGTCTATTTTACATTAACGAAATGAGGCATTTTTGCATCTAACTTCTCCAAAATCAACTTGTCGCTAGGCCTACCTCTGGCACAACGAGTCTCCCAAATTAGGACATGCTTTTATTCCTGCACTATGTGTTTAAATACTGCGATATTTTCTCATAATCCTCAGTTACTTGGCTACCTTTTATTTTTTTGTTTCTTTTGATTATTCCCCTCCCCAAAGGTTGGTTCATGCATGCTGGGATCGTCATTATATCACACAATATCCAGGGGCCCTCCACCACCACCTCCTCCTCCTCCTAGTCCACCTAAAGGCAAAGGCAAAGGAAAAATGGAAGATTTGGTCAACATCAGACAAGAAAATAGAACGCCAGTGGAACGAACAGAAGCTATGGACAATCAAGGTACTCAGGATCAGAATGATGCTATTTCACAACTCGAGCAAAGGTTGTTGAAACTCCAAGGGGAGCTTGATCATGTCGGGAACTTGGCAAATTTATCCTTCTCACTCAGTGCCCCAGATGTCACTCAAAATCCAAAACCTCCTTAGAACACCCCAAACAAATAGAACCCTTTCACAACTCATCATCATATAACTCCACAAAAAAAAAACAAATTATCCCAGCACAGCACCAGCACAACACTTTCCACGCTCCAAGGAATACCCCGTTAATTATCCCCGAACCACAAAACTCCACAAGTGACCACTTCTATGCTAAACCACCAGGTCATCAGAACAACCCCATATACGTGGATACTCTACCTCACTCCACCCAACACGTTTCTTACACATATGAATCCAGTGAGAAGGATATGCCCATTAAGAATTTGGCCGAGGAACTCAAAAAGCCGACTTGTCGAGTTCAGGGCGTTGAAGGGAGTAAGGAAGTCGAATGGTTGAACTACGAAGATCTCTGCATACAACCCAATGTTGAGCTATCGGAGGGTTATAAAACCTCCTATGTTTGAAATGTTCGATGGTACAGGTGATCCCAGGGTCCATCTGAGGACCTATTGTGATAAATTGGTTGGAGTAGGAAGAGACAAGAAGATTCGCATGAAATTGTTCACGAGGAGCCTCACAAGAGATGCTTTATCTTGGTAAGTCAGCCAAAACCCTAAGAAGTGGTCCGACTGGGTACGTATGGAATCAAACTTCATGGATTCAAGTTCGATACAGTGAACGCACCAAACGTGTTCTACATCTAGAACCTTAAAAAGAAGCCCATAGAAACTTTTCACGAGTATGCCGCTCGCTGGAGATCTGAAGCAGCCAAGGTCAGGCCTGCCCTAGAGGAAGAACAAATGAACAAATTCTTCGTCCAGGCACAAGACTCGCAGTATTATGAGAGGTTAATGGTGATTGAAAACCACAAATTCTCTGACATCATCAAGCTAGGTGAGAGAATTGAATAAGGTATCAAGAGTGGAATGGTCACTAACTTTGAGGCCCTACAAGCCACCAACAAAGCCTTGCAGTCTGGTGGTATATCCAAGAAGAAAGATTCGGGAACGGTAATGGTTGCACAGGGACCCAAATCCCCGTTGGTATATAGAACTTTCCCACTCACCTATCAAGAACCCTCGCCCACCTATTAGTTAGCACCTCCATCAACATATCAGCCATCTCCACCATCTACATATATGCCTAATTCCCCCAGATATTCCCTACCAACTCATGTTTATAATACGTACAATTCTCAGCCATCTCACTTCCAATCGCCCCCTACTCGCCAAAATTTCCCGAGACCTCGACCCAACTTTGATCGCAGACCTCCTACAAAATACACTGCCATTGCTGAACCTATCGACCAACTGTATGAAAGATAAATAGCTGCTAGTTATGTCACTCTTATCCCTTCTATAACCCATGAAAATCCATCCCAATGGGTCAATCCAAACAAGACCTGTGCATACCATTCCGGCATGAAGGGGCATACAATTGATGAATGTCGCTCATTGAAGGATAAGATCCAGTCTATGATTGACCACAAGATCATCCAAGAAAAGGAGGTTACTCCCAATGTTCGCAACAATCCGCTTCCAGACCATAGGGGTGTCAACATGATAGAGATAGAAGAAGATTGGGTCCGGAGGGGTCGATTGGGTTAATTATAGAAGGTGAGTACCCAAACAACCAAGCAGTCAATCTTAATCCTATCATAGTCCAGATTCAGCCATCCGGAGACGTCGAGGTAATTGCATCAACCCCATTCAAGATAGAAGAAGTTGGTGCTGCACAGGTGATGGCAAGGACCGCCAGGGTCTATACACCTGAACACTTGGTAGAGTATAACAAGAATGCGTCCAACAGGTCATCTGTCATTGAGACAGGACCAGATGATCTTTAGAGGAAGGTGCAGGCAAGGGAATATTCAGTCATCAATCAGCTGAACAAAACTCCAGCCTAGATATCCATTATGTCATTGCTGCAGATTTTCAGAGACACACGGGAATGCTTTGATGAAAGTGTTGAACGAAGCATATGTGCCAAATAACATAACTAGTGGAGAAATGGCCAATATGGTAGGTCAAGTACTGGAGAGTCACAAAATCACTTTCCAGGAGGACGAGCTGCCGCTTGAAGGGATAATTCATAACAAAGCACTACACATCACTGTGCAATGTGAGGACTACTTCATCACCAGGATTCTGATCGACGGGGGATCCAACCTCAACATCTGTCCGTTGACAACACTCATGAAATTAGGCAAGGGTTTGCACGAGATTAAAGAAGGATCTATGAATGTTAAGGCTTTCTACGGTACTCAGAGGTCTACCATCGGTGAAATCATTCTTTGTCTACAGATGGGACCTACATGGTTCGAAATTGAATTTCAGGTGATAGACATATCGGCATCCTATAATCTATTGTTGGGACGTCCGTGGATACATGCCGCTGGGGCTATAGCATCAACATTGTATCAGGTGGTAAAATTTGAATGGAACCACCAGGAAGTGATCATCCATGGAGACGGAAGCAATCATATCTATGGTCGCCACACCATCCCGGTGATTGAAGGTAGAAGAAGGCTGGGTGGATAAACCTACCACCACATTGAATGGATCAATGCAGTAGACAAAGACAAATGATGGGACACTAAGATAAAGAGCATACTCAACTGGAGTGGATACGAGCTTGGCAGAGGAGTAGGTAAGAATCTTGAAAGGATTTCCAAACTACTACAGTTGAAGCACCATGGAACCACTTTTGGGCTGGGGTGTAAATACACATGGCAAGAGTACGAGAAATGGTTGCCACAATGGCACGGTCCCTACTATCCATTGAAACAGCCTATACCACATTTGGAGCAGACTTTCTAGCAAGCTGATATCATATAGGGGTCAGAAGAAGAAGAGACTCTTGCAGCTTTGAAGAATCTATTCATGGAAGACGAAGACATGGACTGTTGTGTTATTGTTGAGGAGGAGGAAGAGGAAGGCCCTACCAGCCAAGCTTTGAGCAAGGGATCATTCCTCAAGAATTGGACTATCAGATCATCCAGCGCTCGACGAGTCCTGGGTAGCAAGGCTGAACATCGTTATTATTTCATTTTAGCTAATGATTTCCTTTTCGCATTTTTTGTTTTCCAATAAAATCCCGATGTTCCAAAATTGTTTGTTTAGATCTCTTTTACGTTTTAACGAATCAATATTTATTTATTACCATTTTTCTCTCATTACTTTTATCTATACAACATTACTATTTCCTGTTCTGATGAATAAATGACTGTGACATGCAATGAGACAACGCAACAAAAGGACAGTGATTCAGAAGAAGAGGATGTCATACCCGATGAAATTATCAGAGAAGTTGAGGATTTTGAAAATAGACCTATGTCAAATCTGGCGAAATCGAGATAGTCAACCTGGGAGATTCAGAAACTGTCAAGGAAACTCGCATCAGCATTCATCTATCGCCATCAGAGAAAGTGGAATACACATAATTCTTGAAAGAGTATGAAGACATATTTGCATGGTCTTACGATGACATGGCTGGTCTAAGTACATCCATTGTGCCTGATAAGTTACCAACCAATCCAATGTGCCCGCCGGTAAAGCAGAAGCTCAGAAAATTCAAGCCTGATATGAGTCTGAAAATCAAAGAGGAAGTTACCAACCAAATCAACGCCAAAGTTCTCAGGGTAGTTGAATATCCGACATGGTTAGCCAACATCGTGCCAGCACCCAAGAAAGATGGAAAGGTCAGAATTTGTGTCGACTACCGGGATCTCAACTGGGCTAATCCGAAGGATGTTTTTCCTATCCCGAACATACACATCTTGATTGACAATTGTGCAAAGCATGAACTTCAATAGTTTGTGGATTGTTTTGCTGGTTACCACCAGATTTTGATGGACGAGGAAGACGCTGAGAAAATGGCTTTCATTACGCCGTGGGGAGTTTACTGTTATAAGATGATGCCGTTCAACCTAAAGAATGATGGGGTCACCTATACGTTCTCTGCTGGAACGTAACTGCTATGCTCTAACCTGGGTAGCCCAGAAGCTGCGGCATTACTTCTATGCCTAGACAACGTATCTCATATCAAGGATGGATCCCTTGAAATATATATTTCAGAAGCCCATGCCCACTGGGAAACTGGCCAAATGGCAAATCCTTCTGAGTGAGTTCGACATTGTCTATCTGACCCAGAAAGCGGTCAAGGGGTAAGCACTGGAAGATCATCTTGCCGAGAATCCCGTGGGAGGAGAATACGAACCCCAGAAAACGTATTTTCCCGATGAAGAAGTGTCATTCATAGGGAAGACATTGCAGAATCCTATGAAGGGTGGAGAATGTTCTTCGACGGAGCAACCAATTTCAAAGGATTCGGCATTAGAGTTGTCATGTTATCGGAAAAATGTCAACACTACCCGGTATCTGCCAAACTCAAATTTCCCTGTACAACCAATATGGCAGAATATGAGGCCTCCATCTTAGGGCTCAATATGGCCATTGACATGAATATCCAAGAGATGCTAGTAATTGGTGACTCAGATATGCTAATACACAAAGTACAAGGAGAATGGGCTACTAAGAATTCCAACATATTTCCATATCTGCACCATGTGCAGGAATAGAGGAAAAGGTTCACAAAGACATAATTTCAGCACGTCCCCAGAATTCAGAACGAGTTTGCTGATGCATTAGCCACTCTATCATCCATGATACAACAACCATATACAAACATCATTGATCTTATTCCAGTAAATATCCATAGCCAACCATCATACTGTTCCCACATTGAAGAAGAAGCAGACGGGAGACTATGGTTCCACGATATCAGGAATATTTGTCAAAGAGAGAGTACCCAGAGCTTGAGAATCACACTCAGAAACGCACGCTCCGGAGATTGTCCAATAATTTCTTTCTCAGCGGAGGAAACCTGTATAAGAAGACTCATGACTTGGAATTTTTAAGATGTGTCGATGCAAAGGAAGCCTCCAGACTACTTGAAGAGATACATGCTAGGACTTGTGGCCCACACATGAATGGTTTTGTCTTAGCAAAGAAAATACTCAGAGTCGGTTACTTCTGGATGCCCATGGAAACGGACTGCATCCAATATGTCCGAAAATGCTGCCGATGGCAGGTACATGCAGATATGATAAAGGTACCCCCAAATGAGCTCAATGCAACAAGCTCACCTTGGTCGTTCATCGCTGGGTAATGGACGTTATTAGACCAATCAAGCCCACAACCTCAAATGGACACAGGTTCATCCTAGTAGCTATTGATTACCTCACAAAGTGGGTCGAAGTGGCATCATGTGAAGCAGTGACTTAGAAAGTCATGGCAGACTTAGTCCGTTACCGTATCCTTTGTCAGTTCAGGGTTCCGGAGTCAATCATTATCGATAACAGCTTCAATCTCAACAGTGATCTGATGAAAGCCATGTGCGAGACTTTCAAAATCAAGCACAAAAATTCCACAGCCTATAGACCATAGATGAATGGAGCTGTGGAAGCCGCCAACAAGAACATCAAAAGATATTGAGAAAGACGATAGAAAAGCACAAACAATGGCATGAAAAATTATCATTCGCCTTACTGGGATACCGAACCACAGTCCGCACATCAACCGGGGCAACTACTTATTTACTAGTTTATGGTACGGAAACTGTTCTCCCTACCGAAGTGGAGATCCCTTCCTTAAGAATCATACAAGAAGTTGAGGTCAGCGACGTAAAATGGATAAAAGGCCACTACGAGCAGTTGGCCCTCAGATGGGAAAAGGATGAATGCAATATGTCATGGTCAACCTTATCAGAATAGAATGTCCAGAGCCTTCAACAAGAGAGTCAAGCCAAGACAGTTCACACCGGGGTAGCTGATGTTAAAAAATATCTTTCCACATAAAAATGAAGAGAAAGGGAAATTTTCTCCCAACTGTCAAGGTCCGTATATGGTTCACCGAGTATTAACAGGAGGAGCTCTCATACTTGCAGAAATGGACAGAGAAATTTGGCCAAAGCCAATCAATTCAGATGCAGTCACGCGATACTATGTGTAACTCTATGCTTTTCATCAAGGATGTAAATTGAACTGCACCTGACCTGATTCTAGTTTAAGAGGGATACATAGGCGGTCCTATGGGTTCAGTCATAATTCAACAAAAATCTCATTCCCCCGCAATTGGAAACTGGGGCAGAATTTTGAGGTGAACCGTTAAAATTCCGAAGCAAGTTCAGCTGATCGCAACATGTACAACAGTTAGAATCGTCAACCATATAACTGGGGTAGAATTTTGAGGACGACCCTCAAAATTATGTAGCATGAAAGGTTGCAACGTCTGGAACCGTGTCACGGTCGTCGGTTCATTTAAATTTCCTAAAACATATTTTACTATGTCTTTGCAAAATCATGCATACATTTTCAAAACATAGCTCTATTTAGCCAAACGCTACCTGATGACACAAACATAAACATCAGACCAAGTAGAGCGAAGCAAGTAAAGCCAGCGGAGATACAAACCAACCTTCGGCACATACAGATCTCATGATTTTTCTTTGGATGCAGGAATAAAAAACAAACATGTTTCGAAGTCACAAACTTCAACACAATCGCAAATGCAAAGTTTACTATCAGCACAAAAGGCCAAACTTGCTCCATAGTCATAGTTCTCGCAACAATCGCAATACCACAACCTATTACCAGCTAAGAAATTCTAGTAGCATTTGCTGTTTGTTCCTATTTGCATAAGGCTAATCATCTACCTTCCGTCTGCATAAGGCTAAGCCCTGCCTTCATTTGCATGAGATTAAGCTCTGTCTCAATTTTTGCATGAGGTTAAGCTTTACCCGCCATTTGCTTAAGGCTAATCATCTACCTTCCGTCTGCATAAGGCTAAGCTCTTCTTTCCTTTGCACAAGACTAAGTTCTGTCTCCTTTTTTGCACGAGGTTAAGCTCTACCTCCCATTTGCATAAAGCTAATCATCTTCCTTCTATTTGCATAAGGCTATCCATCTGCCTTCCTTCTGCATAAGGATAAGCTCTGCCTTTATTTGCATGAGACTAAGCTATGTCTGCATTTCTGCACGAGGTTAAGCTCTACCTCCCATTTGCATAAGGTTAATCATCTGCCTTCCGTCTGCATAAGGCTAAGCTCTTCTTTCCTTTGCATAGGACTAAGCTTTTTCTCCATCTTGCACAAGGCTAATCTTGTGCCTTCCATTTTTGCATAAGGCTAACCGCTGCCTTTCTATCTACATGAGGCTAAGCTCTGCCTCCAATTTACTTTTTTCATCGAGACTAAGAGCTGTCTCTCCAGCACATTTTACTTCGCTTCTCTTTTGGGCTATGCTCTGCCCTTCACTCGCAAGACTAAGCTCTATCTTGTCAAGCATCATATTATATCATGGGCTGAAATATCACCAACCTGTCCAAGGGCGTCATAGTTCGGAGGCACCATCTTCATGGCCCGAGAACGCCATGTCATGGCCTGAGTCTCTCTCTCTCAATTTTTCATTTCATTATTCAAAGGCATCATCGTTCGGAGGCACCATCTTCATTGCCCGAGAACATCATTTTATGGCCTGCGAATCCTTAATCAAACAATTCATGGCCCAGTACATCATGGTCTGAGGACGTCATCCCTAACCATCCGAAGACAACATTCATAGTCCAACGGGAGCTTGCATAATGTTTAAATTTACGCACAATATATGCTTGTATTGCTTTTATCTACAGGTAACCCGGCAAGCGACGGCTACCCCGTAGGAGCGATCCTGCTCCAGTTCTCCCAACCATATCAAACCTAAACTCTTCAGTAAAACCGTTCATTCATCTAGCCCTAGATGTTGCGTCCATTATTGTGATGACTTCACCGGTATACTTCGCCGATGGATCCGGAACTACATACAGCCTGATTCATGTAAAACTAGGGATATATAGGCAAAATTGGCCATCATGTCTTTACCCGAAAAGGATGAATAAGTTTTCCTCAAAATATTTTAAATTTGCATATATAGCTTCAAAATCATGTATCAATATCAATTGATATTTTTCCACAATATTCCTATATTTATATTAATCTATCCAGCATTTTATTGCCAATAAATGATTATAAAATTGCATTACAAGTGATTTCAAAATCATTTATTGGTTTCATTAATTATTTTTGGTCCTATTAAGACCAAATTATTTCATAATTAGCCAAATTGGGACTTTTTGGCTATAATTACAATAACTTTGCAATTATAGCCCAATCATATGATTTTATACTATTTTTATCCAGAAATTAATAATTTTTATTTTTAAAATACTAAGTAATCATTTTTAATTATTTTCTACTCATGAAATTCATTTCTTTATAAATAACGGCTATTTTTTTAAATTGTTTTATTTAATTTACATTGGGTATTTAACAAATAACCAATTTCATTTCATCTATAGCCTAATTAAACCAGACACAGTTCTGATTAAAAACGGCCCAAATACCCCAGGACCAATACGTTATCCTACCTGATCCAATTCCTTTTCTAATCTGGACCGTTGATCAATTTTAATCAACGGTCCAAGTCTCCCCTTTCCTTAATTTACCCTAGAGACTACCCCCCTTCCCCTCTCATTTCTCTTTTTCACTCCGCCGTTACACATCTCTCTCATGTTTCAAACTCTCTCTGCTAAACCTAAGCTCTAACCGACCATCGACTTGACGGTAACTATGGTTGTCTCACCACCATCCCAGCCTCCACGGCTCCTCCTTACACCGGGTTATTGCTGCCTTGAGGTCCTCAAAGGAACCAGAAGGCAGTTCACTCACCTCCCACGATTTTCATGTCATTCTCAGGCCGTCTATGGCCATCCAAGTAAGATCCTCCCATCTCCGGCTAGAACCTGTGGTTTCTAAGCCGATTCTCTCTCTCTCTTTGGGTTCTCTCTGAAACCCTAATTTTAACGATTGATTTCTTAGATCTGCGATAGATCTTGGTATATTCTGGGTTATTTTGCTGTTTTCCTTAAAATATTTTCCAATTTCTCTAAAACGACTCTTCATCTTCAAACTAGGGTTTCTTAACCCCTTTTTAAAATGGATTTTATTTCTAATTTTAGTATTACTCTATGATTTTCACTATGTTTAAACGTTTATTTATGTTTTTTCCTCTTTTGTCAGACTTATTATGTTAAAACCCTAAGTTTATTGGTCTTAATTGTGGGTTCTGAGTCTGTTCTTGCTTACTTTCATCTGAATTATTAACATGTCTATTATTTATGAATTCATTTTGAGTTTGCTATGATTTTACCCTATTTTGCTTATTAGAGTTTCTGATTATTTACTTCTTCCGCCTATATCATGTTTATTCTGTCAATTCGTATTATGCTCTATGTGAATCCCTAATTTTGTATTATTTTACCCTATTTGGCCTATTAGGGTTTTTGATTTTTCCTATTATGTGTTTATTCCACTTGTTCTCATAAATTAGTTTTTAATTTCTCCTAAATCAGTACTAGTTGCTATTTTTGAATCTTTGAATCTCTGTGATTGATCCTTCACTGATTTTTTGTGATATTTTCTACTGATTTTAACCTTTAAGATATTTTCTTACCTTAATCTATGGTTGAACATGCTGTCAAGTGATTCTTAAGTATTTTCCTTGGATAAAATATGCTGAACCTAACCTCTATTACATGTTCGATACTTATGCTATGCTAAAACTATTTCCTTATGTGTTATATTCAGCCTTATATGATTTCCTTCCTTATTTATTATTTGCATATTACCGTTTGAAGCTAACTCCTTAATTAAAGGGAGTACTTATACTGGTTTGATTCGAATTGGTACATAATTCCATAATTACTTCTTAACTATGATTCTTGCCTTGTTTTCTACCTAGTCTTAAACTATATATACATTTCTTTTTCATTCAAACACACGGAACACATTGCTTAAAACTCTCTCGTATACAAAAATACTCTCCTCTGCTCTCCTTTTGGTTACTTGCTATTATCAGTCGGGTGCAAGCCAAGGCTGATTATTCTACCCCCTTACTCTTCATTATGTGTTTTCTATCTCCTACATTGGTATGTCATAATTTCAGTTTAAGTTTCAAAAATAATATGTTTATTTTAGTACTTCAATTCATCTTGTTTCTAATATGTTTTTACCTATGGTTTTGCTGCGATGTATGCACTTGACCTGCTTGCACTGTTGTTCACTTAGCATGTTATGTACTCCCTTCCCTTAGACTCAGCATGCTTATGAAATGCTATGCCCTTTTTAGTATACCTCAATATGATTCTGCCTTACTTATGCTTCTCTGATTATTGGCATGAACTTTTCTGTGGCAAAATAATTTGTACCTTATGTTATTTAGTTCTAAGTAATCCTAAAGTTTATGTTATATCCTTGATCCCTGGATGCTCCCCTTAGCATATTGTTGGTTATGTACTTAAGTGTTCCTGGATCTATGTTCTTACCTATATGCCTTATGTGTCCTCAATCCCCCATTACCCCTTTTTGGTGTTGCTGAACCTGCCTTGGTTCTGTGTTCTTTGGCTGTGTATGAACCTGTTTTGGTTGCTATGTATAAACTATTGCTTGCTGCTCTACTCTCTTTTCAAAAACAGTTTTACTAACTCTATAGTTTTTTACAAAATCTTTCAAACAAGTCTCTTTTCAAGTTGTTTTCCTACTCAATCTTTTCAAAACTATGTCAAGCAGTCTCACTCTACTCTTAGATATTTAAGTTCTGCCTCTCTAATGTGTGACTGCTTAGGGATCCCTATGAGATCCCTCTGAACTCTGATACATTAGGGTTGGCCCTTCCACACTGCACTTACTTAATATGGTTATGAAATTTGGGATTAAGCACTAGCCGGGACCCCTTGAGGTACTTAGGGAACTCTGACACACCCAGATATGAGAAAGGATATGAAACACTTGGGAACTTGAGGTTCTGGAAGTCTGGGCCAGTTTTAAGGCTCTCTATTGTTTAACTTCTTCTTTTCATTTATCTATTTACGTAATTTATTCAGCTGGTATGTAATATTTATTTGTAAATGAATATTGGGGATGACTAGTGAAATGGGAGGGGATAGCTATATAATTTTATCGATGCTACTAGGTAGAAATCATGCCTTAAGATTTACATTTCCTATATCTGCATTAGAATCCATGCTTAGGATCAACATGCCAAACATGCATTAGATATAATGTCTCTAAGGCTTTTTCATGTTTACTGCTTTAACATACAACATACCTCAATTTATGCTTGTGCCTACCACTTAGAAATTGGTAACTATCTCTACATTCTCAGATTTACATCACTTAGAACAGTATGTTTTAGGTAAAACAATCTCTGAACTGTTTAATAATTCTGGTAGTCACTATGCACAACCCCACACCTAAGTAAGCCTTAGGTAATCAATGTCTTATAATTGAATACTGTTTTGATTGCGTTCGCTGCCTAAGGGCTAACGGTTATTTTTAAAACAGTAGGCAAGCTCATTAGTTCTTTGCTATTAATTATACAAACAAGTTGTATACTTCTGTGCATTGATATTCACTTAGATATCCTGCTTTAGGATTCTGTCTAATAAAATTGCCTCTTGTTTGTGTTTGAGACGTGATGTTTATGTGCAATATCTGTGGAGGTAAATCTGAGCCTTTTAAACTGCTTTTCCTGCATTTATTAGTAAATTCTTATTTGTTCTTGCCTGTCGCTTAGAATTTTATCCTTTTAACCTTAGGGACTTTTGTCTAGAACTGCCTATATTTAGAGGTTCTGAATTCCTCCAGGGCCATTAAGAAGGGACGGGTAACAGCACGCATAGAGGTGGTTAAATAAACTCGCTTAATAACCGCTAAGGCGTGGGAAAGGGTAGACATGGATATGATTTCCGGTGCGTTAATGTCACGAGGATCCCCTCTTCTGATGAGTGATTACCAGGCATTATACTGATGTGATCCTATGGGATAAATAACATAGGACTCCCCTATCCCTTACACATGTGTGCTTAGATTGTAATACCTCCAGAACTTTGTATATGTGCTTAGACTTTAAATCTTTTAAACTCAAGCACATATGTGTGCTTGGATTGCAAATCTTCTCAAAACGTTCATCTATTTACCTATGTGTTTATTGCTTATATGCTATCTGTTCACAAAGTTTGTTTGGGTCGGGAACCACAGTTGTGGACTTCGAGGGGTGCCTAACACCTTCCACTTGAAGTAATTTCAAGCCCTTACCCTATCTCTGGTTATCTAATCTGTGTTTGTAAATAAACTTTAGTATGTGCCCTAACGCACCTTAACTTGTTAGGTGGAAACTCTTCAATTACTTACCCCTTTCCCAAAAGGAAACGAGTTATCCCAATAATGTCGAATACCCTGACCGATCCGAAAGAGGAGGAAAGTCGAATACCCTGACCGATCCAAAATGGGAGGAAAGAGGGGGGCGCGAGACAGTTGATGTTCAGGCCTTGGCCAAATAGTTCATGAGATTGGATATTTTTGGAGCCTAGTTGGGTTCTACCTTGTGTGGTTTCTCAATCTTCCTTATTTGATCGCATCACAGAGCGCCAGTATTACCATCGCTTCATTTATATTTTCTCGTCTATTGCATCACCCTTGACCAAATTGACCCAAAAGGGTGCTCCTTTCAGGTGGTCGGATGAGTGCGAGGAGAGCTTTCAAAAGCTCAAGACTGCCTTGACCACAACTACAATTCTAGTTTTTCCTTCAGCTTCAGGCTCTTATACAGTATATTACGATGCTTCTCGGATCGGTATTAGTTGTGTCGTGATACAGGAGGGCAGAGTGATTGCTAATGCTTCACGTCAATTGAAGCCTCGTGATAAGAACTACCCTATTCATGATTTGGAGTTAGTCGCATCATTCATGCATTGAAGATTTTGAGGAATTATCTCTACTTTGTGTCTTGAGATATGTTTACAGATCATCAGAGTCTCCAACACTTGTTCAAACAAAAGAATCTAAATTTGAGGCAGCGGAAATGGTTGGAGCATCTAAAGGACTATGATATGACTATTTTGTATCATTTCGGGAATGCCAATATGGTGGCCGATGCCTTGAGTAGAAAGGCGGTGAGTATGGGTAGCCTTGCATTCATTCATATTAGTGAGAGACCTCTAGCAGTTGATGTTTAGGACTTGGGAAACCTGTTCGTGAGATTGGATATTTTGGAGCCTAGTCGGGTTCTACCTTGTGTGGTTTCTCGGTCTTCCTTAT
>ML388731.1:0-83887 GCA_005239525.1 Nicotiana knightiana
TTTTTTTTTTTTTTTTTTTTTTTTGTAGTAATTTTCGTTCCGTGAATTATCAAGCAGGAGATAATTTCAAAGGGAATATAGATCAGCTAGCAAGATAAATTTACCAACACAAAAGTCATCCATCCCTTTGCTTATTCACAAATAAGAAATACCAAGTTCATAATAGTTAATAAACAGAACTATGAATTATCTCAATTCTACTGCAATTTTAATGTTTGTCATAATAGAGAATTATATTTTTCAATATGGAGGCATTTCCAAACTATACTCCAACACTAAAAAACAGTCACTAATTTTTTTGGAATAAATAGAATTTCTAAAATCATCTTTGTGGTTACAAAGTTTTACTGCTATGCAACCATCCTTCTTTTATGATATTAACGATCAACCTTGAGAGTACTTGTTTAAGTCATGAAATGAAATATGCTGTAAGTAAAATAATTCATATGAGAAGTATTACTAATAAAAATAAGGACATAAAATAAAAATCATTCACTTGCATTCCTGTTAGCACTACAAAAAGCTCCGGTCTTAATACTACTGCTGTGCAGCCTTTTCTCGGGTTTGTAGAGTTGGGTTTTCTGTTTACCCACAATGGAGGAGCCGTCCCCACTAGGTAGACGGCCACGGGTCATAACGCACTCTTCGCACAACAAATTCACTTTGAAGTTGACTTATTCGCTCGGCCAATCGTCAGAATGTGTACGAGATACTATAAGGGCCCAAGGAATAGCTGAGACAATTTTGAAGAATACCATGGGTAAGAGTTTTTTTCTCCCAACCCTATCATATAAAGGTAAAAATAAGCTTTTACATAATACCACACAAGGAATAAAATATTATTATTATTATTATTATTATTATGACATACCTTATTCGTTGTGGCATTAGATAATGGTAGACATGATGCTAGGACGTCTGCAAGGTGACTTACATGTTGGACAGTTTGTAATGAAGGAGATACTGGCGATTGAATCTTATTCTTCTTCCTGATCTTTTCCACAAAACTCTTTGGTCGACTATTGGAGCGACGAGTTGGTTGCTTCTTCTTTAACCCAATCACCTTTGTGACATTTGAATTATCAACAAATATTGTCTCATCATGGGGAACTTCGCTTGGAACCGATGGAATTTCATGACATTCTTTATTTTATTTTATTTGTACTTACTTTAACTTTGCAATTATCTCGTTGGAATACTGTGCAACTAACTCATACCTTTCTCTGAATTCTGAAGCTTCACTTGCAATTTGGACAAGAGTTTGACATAAATGTCTATACCTTGTACTTCAACTTTTGGATCACTTCCCTGAGTAAACATTTGAATCTCCATTGCACCCAAGTTGGTAACATTGAAACTTTCACTCAATTGTATGCTTGGCATACCAGCTGAAAATACATTTCTACCGTATGTCACGGACCACTTTTCCTTTATAGAAAAGGTGTTTTTCAACCAACTATTATCCTTAAGGTCGTACTTCTCAAGCATTTCCTCCCATGTATTTAGAAAATCATCTTCATACTCGTAATAATAAAGTAACTTGCTAAAATCACTCGGTAATGATTTATGAGCTCTAAAGATATGGTTAAGATGTTTAAATGCATTTTGTTCCAAGTGCCATATACATAGACGATAATATGTTTGTGGCATAACTAATGAGATTGCCAAACAAATTGCGGGATCCTGATCTGTGACGAATGTTTGTGGCTTATCTGCAGACATAGCTCTAAAAAATACAGTAAAAAGCCATTCAAATGATTCAGCTGTTTCTTCATATAAAAGGGCAACACCATATACAACAATTTCCTGGTGATTATTTAACCCAACAAGCAAACCCAATGGACGATACTCCTTAGTTGTTCTATATGTTGTGTCAAATGATACAACTTCTCCATAAATCAGAAAATCCCTTATAATTTTTAGCATAAGCCCATAAAATATTTGTTATCAAACCATATCATCCTATTATAAAGAAAATCGAAAAGATGGATCTTATATTACTCATTTTTTTTCAAAATAATAGACCAAACTACGAGCCACTCCTTTCTTTAGACTTTCTTTTCTTTTGTCACGACAATAGTTTATGTGATCCCTCTTTGTATAACCTAAAGAAGCTTTTCCTCCGGCTAGATGAGAAGATTAGTCTAAAGATGATTTAGGACATATTCCTGAATCATCCAATAAGTCAATTTCATATGCTTGAGAAAGTTTAATATTTCTTTGCGAGGGCAACATGTGAACTAGAGATGGAGAAACAAGAGGATGAGCCTAGGGGAATTCTACCTTATGGCAATCCTAAGAAAGGTCAAAATCTTCAGTTGCGCTAATCACTGATTTTCTGTTGATACGGGCCGAGATTCACGCTGTGATATCCAGTTGGGAATGGACATCACAACCTTTGTTAGTCGCGTGCGGTTCTTTGGTAATGTTCTTCGAAGTCTCGAGGCTCGAACATGACCCGGAGGACGTGGTCCTGATGCCCCCGAGGGCAGGTGTTTTGCTGGAGCCCTGATATGAGGGGCTTCTCGCGCTGACTCTGAATCCTTACTGTCCTATTCCTGCTCCGTTTGCCTCACCAGGAAACCGGGGTGCTCAATGGGATCGGTTTTACCTGCATACAGATAGTCCACTCATTTCTCAGAGAGTCGGCTTGCCGAAATGATGGTGTTGATACCCAATTTTCCCATATATATTTTCAAAATGCACATATATTTTCAAAATAATGCATGAGCATCAATTAGTATTTTTTCATAATTTTCTGTAATTTTGAAAAAATTTAAATTAATTTATTCCATCATTTTATTATCTAAATAATTACTAATTGTATCACACATGATTTTATAATAATTTTATTGCTTAATTTTATCATTTTATATTTATATTAAGCTTTAATTATTTTATGAAAAATTACATTCACATCTTTGATTATAATTGCAATAACTTTGTAATAATAGCCCATGTATGCATAATTGCTTTATATTTTACACGAAAATGACTTTTTATATTTTTATAATATTAAGAAATTATTTTAAATTATTTTTATACACAAATAACATATTTCATCATTTATTAATTATTTTTATAAATTATTTTGTTAAATTGAGTGGGTATTTAAAATATAGCCCCTTTTAATTAATTTCGGACCCCAGCCCAATAACTATCAGCCAAATTATCCTAACCCATAACCCAATACCCAAACCCAATACATAACCCGCCCCAGCCTAGAACTAATCCTGGCCATTGATCTCAGAAGATCATCGGTCCAGGACACCCTTTCCTTTTTTAATTACACATACCTCCTAACCCTACCACCATTTTTTTTGAACCTGCCGTCCTTCAATCCCCTTACCTCCTCTCTTCTCTCTCACCCCCCTTCTAACCCTAGTCCGCCGTCACTGATATCCCCCTCGATTTATGGGGTCTTCTTTTAATTTCATGCCTCATCTGGCCTCATCTCTCTACTGGTTGTATGATTTTCATGTTACTTGAGGATAATCTCAAGGGATTCGAACCAGATTTGTTCAAGGTCTCCCATTTCTCGATTAATCTGTCTATATTCACTCCGATGTCTGTGAGTACTAGTATTTTCGTATTTTTATGGTTTCAAATCTCTTATTCAAACCAAATTTTGATTCACCTCTGTTTATTTTCATGAACCTAGCTATTTCTGGTTGAATTCGTTTAGATCTCCTTAGATCTGAAGCGATTTTGAGTTTGTTTGATATTTTTCCTTAAAGTTTTCTATTTTTACTATTATTGTTAACCGATTTCATTTTTTCCTAAAAGCTAGGGTTTTGATTTCTAATTGGGTTTCTGCAAAAATGTTTAAGCGTTTAAATGTTTCAACTCTGATTTTCTTCTTTACTGTTTAGACTGATTTTTACTTGAGTTTCATCTCTATGTCTTTGATATTCCTTAAGGTTTCAATTATTCGACTGTTTATTATAATATTTTGCCCGTTTACTTTGGCTCTGTCAATTAAAGTGCTAAACTGATTTACTTTACTAATTAGGGTTTGAAATTGTGCTTTCCTTTAATACCGATATTTTCTTAGCAGATTTTTACCTTATGTATAATTGGGGATACTTTCCTTATTTCCCTTACTGGCCTGATTTTTGGGCATTGATTATTATGACCGACCTATAATTGATTTCTAGACAAACTGCTTACCTTATTTAGCCCTAATCTTGTCTGCTGATTTATTCCGTGAAAGATTTTCCTTAAATTTAGTGATACTTACTTGATTCCGCCTGTTAATTAATTCATGTTAACCTTAGTTGACTGATTAACTGATCTTCATACCTTATTTAAGTGCAATTGATTTTCATACCTTATTTGTCTTACTCTATCGTGTGCTATTTAAACCCCCCCTTTGTTCTGATTTCAAAAAGACACACATTGACACTCAGACTCACACACACGTTTTACAACCTCCTCACTGAAACTCTTAAACTTTCTGTTCTCTAAAAAAAACTCAAGTTCTCTCTTTCTGTTATTATGATTTTCTGCACTGTCTGGCCAGCTGAAAGCCAAGGCTAGACTCTATGGATTCAAATCACTATTACATTCCTGTTTGCTTTCTTCTCAACTGGTATGCTTTAACTCTTGTCATCCTATTTTTGTTCTATGTGCTTGTTTGGTTAGTTTATTTCAAAACCTCAACATGTTTCTGTTTGCTATATGCCCATATGATTTCACTTAGTGATAATGCTAACTATGTTATCTCCAATAATGTGAAACCTCGTATAATCAGTTGTATGTTCCATGTTCTGCAAAGCATGTAATATGTGACTAACTATGTCTGTTAGTTCAAGTATCCTTGCTCTTTTGTGATTACTTTAAATGCTGGTACAAGTATCTAGTTTGAATAAATACCAGTCTGCTTAGACTATTTGCTAAAGATGGATTCTATTTGTTTCCTGGTACAACTTTGTTTGCAACCATGTAATCTTAATCTTTTTGCTTCTGAAAACCAAATTGTTTTCTAAAACTTCTCCTACCCTTTATATACTGGTTTTCAAACTTCTACTCTTAGTTATTTAGGTTCCTACCACCCCCAATGTGAGCACTGTCTAGGGTCCTTGAGACTCCTCCGAACTCTGACACATTGGGGCTGGTCTTCCAACCTTGTATGAACTGTTTCTTTGAGTGTGGTCCTGGTGTGAGCATTGCCCGTGGTCCCTGAGTCCTTTGGGAACTTTGACACACTAGGAACCTAATTCTATGTGCCATTGATGGATCCTTCTGTATACTTCAGACTTGCTGTGCTTGAAGGCCTAGTTCCCAGGTTTATATTGGTCTTATGAAGGCTCCCTATAGTATAATGAATTTCGCCGTGTAATTTATTCATTATTGGGCTGTAATAATGTAATAATCTCTATAATAAACAGATCTGGGGTTATTAGTAAAAGCTGTGATTTTTTTAATTATATATCTTCGTTAAAAAAACTCGGGTAGAAATCGTGCCTATAGGTCTATTGTGTTGGTTCCTTATGTGCATGTTACTGTTCATGTAGAGATCCTTCCTATAAGATGTTTTTCTGACTGTTTGTGACTCTGAATCTTCATATTTTTGGCATATTAGAGACACTGCCTATAGGTCTTCTGTTAATTCTGCATTAGAATCTATGTTCATAGGATCTACACATATTTCCAATCTCAACATACATTAGTGATCATGTAAATATGATCATATTTGTATGAATTAATAAACTTTCCTAGTGACTTGTCTAAAATTCTTCCCACATGTAATTAATAGAATTCATGCCTATATGGATTAAAAAACAGTTTCAACTTAGATATCATGCCTATAGAAGATATAAAACTCAGTTTTCTTCAATTTAGATACCATGTCTATAGGGATTAAAAATCAGTTTCAACACTTAGAAATCATGCCTATAGGAGTTAACTAATTCTGAAAATTAAAAAGCATGACTAGAAGATCTAAAAAGATAAAACCTGTCTAAATGAGAAATTCACTTAGAAACCATGTTATAAGTCTATAATTAACAGTTGTAGATGTCATGCCTATAAGATTCTGCTCTGGTTATCACGTAGGCAAACATGTGGGGTTTCTAAGGATTCCGGGCCTAAAACTGTGACATCTTGCTGCCTGAAATGTGCCCAGATTCAAAGCTTAATAAAATCAGTAGGCAAGCCAGTAGGTCCCAATGCTCGTTTTAATAAACTGGTTTCTTACATTCTGTTTATGCCCATCTAGATATCCTGCCTATAGGATCCTAAGTCAGTGAAATTTGCTAATTGAACTGCGTGCCCTTATTTTCTCCTTACATGATAGTCCTATCTGAATTTTGTTTGTCGCCTAGATTTTTCTCATTTTAAGCAACATAGGCCAATCTAGAACTATCTTAAATAGAGGTCCTAAACACCTCCAGGACCATAGGTAAGGGACGGGTAGTGCACGCATAAGGCACGAGTTAGAAGCTACTAGAACGCTTAAGTAACAACTGAAAGATAGTACTTGGATAGTAATGGAAATGATGACCCACACACTAATACTATGTGTAGCACCCCAACTTGGGGAAAGTTACCAAGTATTGCATGGAAATGATCCTATAGGCTAAAAACTTAGGACCCTTTTTAATTCATGTTTTGAAATAATTTCTTTATTTTCCTTTAAGACTAATTCGCTTAATTAAATTCGGACGGGACCCACCATTGTGGACCTCGAGGCATGCCTAACACCTTCCCCTCAAGGTAATTTCGAGCCCTTACCCGATCTCTGGTGATGCAAACTAGTTTCATGAGTTAACTGCTCTAGGTGCGCTAACGCACCTTAATCCGTTAGGTGGAGACTCTTCAAATCCCATACTCCCATCCCATAAGGAAGGGAGTTGTCCTAAAGAAAACGTCGAAACCCGATTTCGCGAGAAAAAGGGGGCGCGACAGCATGGCGACTCTGCTGTAAAACCCCATGTACTCTTACCATAACAAGCTTGCTTTTTTGTGAATTAGTCTTTAAGCACGCTTTATTCTGTTAATACGTGCGCACCGTTTCCCTTTCCCACTTTATGTGAATTTAATTGCCTATTTTCAAGCATTTATGATTTCCTTTTTACTATGGAAACTGACTTGTATCTTTGTTTTCTTTCTTAAAACGCCTTTTCAATTATTAAATTCCGCATTTATCATTTTCTAACGCGCAGATACGTGACAACATTCTATTTTCCGTTGCATAAATCATGCTCAACATCATATTCCACTCGTGCATAATCAATACCATAGCAACGCTTGATGAGTGTTTGCTCTCTTCCTATATATCACCCCTTTGAATTCGGAAATGCTTATTTGCGGTAAAACTAGTCGATCAGCGGTGCACTCGACGGTTCCGTAACTTTTCCCCTCAAGTTGTCCGTTTGAGGGTACCAGTCTAGACCTCTATAGAAACCTTACTCTGGTTTATTGTACATGCATCATGGTAAAACCTAGCTAGGGTTAATATGTTGTCCACATAATTACCCTTTAAGAAAAGCCTTGTCCAAAAGTCCACCGGGGTTTCCATAATCCCAATGGACGCAACCACGATCTGTGCATTAATTTGGAGAAATAAGTGCCAATATGCTAATCACTGATGTATAAGTAGTCGAATATGGAGGGGTAAAGGTTCTAACCTTATTTGTTTTTCAAAAAATGAGGCACGAAGTCCCAAGGTTCGGCATGGTCCGTAACATACCACCATTGTTGCTAGATTGGTGGGAATATCTTTCATCAAGTGACAAAAAGCATGTGAAAAAGGTCCTGGAAAATTTGCCTTCTTTATTGGACATCCAACCGAATAATATGTTGATTGAAGCTTCCACAATGTTCTGGGACAGAGAAAGATCTGTGTTTCGCTTTGGAAACATAGAAATGACCCCTCTTTTGGATGAAATAAGGGGATTCGCTGGACTGCCTTGGGACAGTCCCGGTTTATTGGTGCCAGAAAACCGTATCGCTAGGGGGTTTCTGAAAATGATGGGTCTGAAAAAGAACAACGATTTGGAGCGCCTGAAGAAATCCTACATACCTTTGACTATATCTATGAATGATATGGTCATAGAAAATCCTATCGTATCTATCATGATGAATTCTCTATCACTTCCTTGGGTTGTATTCACCGCAGGGTTTTTGTGTTCGTCGTCTGCTTCCTGGGTATGATAGTGTTTCTGATGCAAGGGGACAGAATTCATACCAGACTGGCCATGGTAACAAAAACCCTAATGGATGGGATCGAGGGACAAACATATACCATTTTCCCTATGATCATAGCAGACATATATCGGGCCTTGTACCGCTGCCATAAGGGATTCAAACACTTCGAGGGTTGTAATCTGCTGCTACAGGTTTGGTTGTTAGAGCATCTCCAGAGAGGTCAATACCGTCAAGAGTTTCTACGAAGGCCGTGAAATGATCATATAGCATTCCATCACCCTAAGAGAATGACCTATATCCCAAACAAGTTTGCTCAACCAGAGAGTGTTTTAGAATGGGTGCAGTTTTTCGACAATTCAACTGAGGATTAGGTTCAATGGATGTTCGAATGGTTCCCTACTGACGAGTTCATCATCAGATCTAGGGACGCTCTGCACTTGGTGTTGATCGAGTTAAGGGGAATATACCCTTATGTTCCCATCAAGGTTATGAGACAAGGAGACAGGAAGCACGTCATACCGCGAATTGTTAAAATGAGTCATTATAGGGCAGATTTTCAGGATGACGACCTCCCATAAAAATGTGAAGCTCAACATATATGGCACCTAAAGATTATTGTAGAAAGGGAAATCATCGAACCATACCGATATCACGCAGGGCACGTGTACTTTTACCCATCATGGTTGGAGGACAACATAGCAGGAATAGTCGAGCCAGGGGTCGGTCGAGGAAACAGAGTCATAGATGAAGCTGCCGAAGCACGAGTGAAGTATAACAGACTGCAAAAGGGTTCGCGAGTCTGAGGCCGAGCATCTGGAACAACACAAGACTGATATGGAATTAGTCAATGAATGGAAGGAAACGGTTACCAAATCGAATGAAAGGTTAGAATATCTGGAGCAGGGTCTGATGGAGATGGAAGGGAAGATGAGGAAAAGAGTCATAGACTACCAGAATGCTGAAGGTATCGAGGGAGGACATCTAGCAAGGGCATACCTGCTGCTGGACATGCGCGACCTGGGGAACCTGATCGATGGAGCCAAGAGAACCAGGCCTGGAGAAGGTCTTTCTGGGACCAAGTAGATTAGGTTTATTCGTTTTTGCTTTTCAAATTTTATAAGGCCAAATGCCATTAGTGACTTATCTTATTTAGTGTCGTTTTAGATTCATCTATTTTACATTAATGAAATGAGGCAATTATTGGCACTGAAGTTCTCTAAATCAACTTGTCGCTAGGCCTACCTCGGGCACAACGAGACTCCCAATTATTGCAAATACTATTTTTGGAACCCTTACTGACTTGGTTACCTTTTGTTTTTCTTTCTTTTTTGATTATTCCCATTCCCCAAGGTTGGTTCACACACACTGGCATCATCCTCATATCACACCGATTCATAGGCCCTCCACCTCCTCCTCCTCCTCCAAGTGCATCAAAAGGAAAAGGGAAAGCTAGGATGGATAATATGAGTGGCGACAAACATTGCACATGCTGAGAATGTGGAAACTTTTGATGGCCGGAGTACTCCGGCACCAAATGACTTGGTTTTGCAGCTTGAAAAGAAAATACTTGAACTACAAGGTGAGATTGAGTAGGTCCATAACTTGGCAAACCTCTCCCTCACACTAAACGTCCCAGATATGAACCATCCAAATACCCAAAACCCGGCACCTCCCCAGAATACACCCAACCAACGCCCGCAGAATCCTCCCATACCCCACCAATAGACAACCCCTTATCAAAATCCTTTATCCATACCTACAGCTCCTCAACATCAACATATCCCTAATCAATATCAGCAAACCACTTACCACACTCCTCAGAATACCCCACAGCCTATCCCCGATCCCAAAATTCAACCAATGATCACCACTATACCCAAACTCCTGGCCTTCACCAAAACAACCCCATATACGTGGAAATCTTACCCCACTCTACTCAACCAGTCTCATATACACCAGAATCCGCCGAGAAGGACCTGCTCATTAAGAACATGGCAGAGGAGCTCAAGAAACACACAAGCCGAGTTCAAGGTGTTGAAGGAGGCTAAGGAATCGAAGGTTTGAATTATGAGGATTTGTGCATTCAGCCAGATGTGGAACTGCTGGAGGGTTACAAACCTCCGAAGTTCGAAATGTTCGATGGAACGGGTGACCCAAATGTACATTTGAGAACCTACTGTGACAAGCTAATAGGGGTTGGAAAGGATTAAAATATTCGCATGATGCTATTCATGAGAAGCATCACTGGAAACGCCCTATATTGGTACATAAGTCAAAATCCCAAGAAATGGGCTAATTGGGTAAGCATGGCATCCGATTTCATGGATAGATTCAGATTCAATACGGAAAATGCACCAGACGTCTTCTATATCCAGAATCTCAAGAAGAAGCCCACTGAGACTTTCCGCGAGTATGCTACTCGATGGAGGTCAGAAACAGCGAAGGTCAGACCGACATTAGATGAAGAGCAGATGAACAAGTTCTTTGTCAAGGCTCAGGATCCACAATATTATAAAAGGTTAATGGTAATCGAGAATCACAAGTTCTCCGATATCATCAAGCTCGGAGAAAGGATCGAGGAAGGTATCAAAAGTGGAATGGTGAGAAATTTTGATGCACTGCAGGCCACGAATAAAGCACTACAATCAGGTGGCATATCAAAGAAGAAAGAAGTGGGAACAGTAATGGTTGACCAAGGCCCAAAAACTCCATTTGTATACCAAACACCTCCACCCATATACCAACCATCACTTCCTAGATATTCCCAACCTGCTACCGCTTACCATACCTATAATTCCCAACCATCCTATTATCAATCACCTCCAACTCGTCCAAACTACCAACTACCCAAGCCTAATTTTGACCGCAAGCCACCCAGACAATACACCGACATTGCTGAACCCATCGACCAGTTGTATGAGATATTGAAAGTTGCTGGTTATGTCACCCCTATTCCCGCTGTGGCAATGGAGAATTCATCTCAATGGGTCAATCCAAACAAGACATGTGCGTACCATTCCGGTATGAAGGGACATACTATTGATGAGTGCCGCACCTTGAAAGACAAGATCCAAACACTGATTGATAATAAGGTCATACATGCAAAGGAAACTGCACCTAATGTCCGCAACAATCCCCTCCCAGATCACAGGGGTGAAGGGGTCAATAGAAACTGATGAAAAATGGGATCCCGAGGGATCAACTGGGCTTATTCGAGAAGGTGATGATCCTAAGAAACCTGCAGTCACGCTCAATCCCACTGTGGTGCAGGTGCAACCACCAGTTGAAGTCGAGGTAGCCGCATCGGTTCCTTTTGAAGTAGAAGTAACCCCACCTGCAGTAACACCCACTCCATTTAAGGTGGAGGTGGCCACACCTTTCACTGTAATGGTGGCATCCACACCACCCTTCAGTTCCAATGTTGTACCTTGGGATTACGTGACCGAGGCTAGAAGAAAAGGAAGGTCGAAGATGGAAGAATCTGGTGCTGCACAAGGAATGACTAGAACATGAAGGGTTTATACACCTGAACATTTGGGAGAAGCCAGTAAGCAAGCTTCCAGTAAACCGCCCGTTGTTGAGACTGGTCTATATAACATCTGGAGGAAGGTACAGGCAAGAGAGTACTTTATCGTCGATCATCTGAACAAGAATCCCGCCCAAATATTTATCCTATCATTGCTGCAAAATTCTGAGGCACACAGGAATGCTCTGATGAAGGTATTGAATAAAGCATATGTGCCAAAAAACATCACTAGCGGAGAAATGGCCAATATGGTGGGGCAAGTGCTAGAAAGCAACAAGATCATTTTTCATGAGTATGAGTTGCCACCTGAAGGGTTAAGTCACAACAGGGCACTGCACATCATAGTGCAATGTGAAGATAAGTTCATTGCCAGAGTTTTGATAGATGGAGGATCCAACCTCAATATTTTTCATTGACAAAGCTGAAGAGGTTGGGCAAGGTCCTAGATGAAATACGGGAAGGATCTATGAATGTGAAAGCATTCTACAGGTCACAAAGAGCCACGATTGGAGAAACCAACCTACGCTTGCAAATGGGTCCTACCTGGTTCGATGTTGAATTCCAGGTACTTGACATATCCGCCTCTTACAATCTGCTGCTGGGACGGCCTTGGATACATGCCACTGGAGCTTTCACATTCACTTTGCACCAAGCGGTAAAATTTGAATGGAACCATCAAGAAGTGATCATTGATGGAGATGAGAGTAACCCTATTTACACCAGTCAGACTGTTCCGGTGGTAGAAAACAGAAGGAATTTAGGTGGAGAAACCTACCATCACATCGAGCGTGTTAATGCGATTGAGAAGGATAAATGGTGGAGTAGCAAAATAGAGAGCATACTGGCATGGGAATGGTATGAACCTAGTAAGGGGCTTGGTAAAAAGCTTCAATGTATCTCCAAACCAGTATAGCTGAAGCGCCATGGCACAACCTTCGGGCTCAGATATCAGTATACCTGGCAGGAATATCGGAATTGATCTCCACCATGGCGTGGTCCATACTATACCTTCCATCAGGCCGATACAACATGGGGGTCAGAGGAAGAAGAAGCCTTGACAACATTGAGGAATTTGTTCTTGGAAGACAATGATATGGATTGTTGTGTAGTAGTTGAGGAGGAGGAGGAAGACGGCCTTACTATCCAGACAATGCAGAAGGGAGCATCTCTCAAGAATTGGACCGCTAAACCATCAAGGGCCCGACGAGTCTCGGGGTAGCAAGGCTGATAGTGTTGTTTACTTTTGAAAATGATTTCCTCTTTGGCATTTTGTTTTAAATCATATTTTTAATATTCTGCTTCGAAAAAATTTATTTGATATCATTTTGTTTGACATTCTATATGGCTTGACGTTTTATTATTACTATTTTTCGTTCATATCTTTATCCCTACAACATTACTATTTCTTATCTTGATGAACCAACGACTGTGACTTGTAATGAGACAACGCAACAGACGGACACTGGCTCCGAAGAAATAGAAGAAGAGGATGTAATACCTGAGGAAATTGTCATAGAAATGGAGAACTTTGAGAACAAGCCCAAGTCCAACCTGGACGAGACCGAGATAGTTAACTTGGGAGACTCCGAAACCGTCAAGGAAACCCGCATAAGCCTCCATTTGTCACCGTCAGAGAAATAAGAATACACTCGGTTCTTGAAAGAATATGAGGATATCTTTGCATGGTCATACGAAGATATGACAGGGTTGAGCACATCCATAGTGGCTCACAAGTTACCTACAAATTCAGTGTGTCCGCCAGTGAAGTAGAAACTCAGGAAATTCAAGCCAGACATGAGCCTGAAAATCAAGGAAGAAGTTACCAAGCAGATCAAAACCAAGGTCCTCAGGGTAGTTGAATACCCAACTTGGCTGGCCACCATTGTACCGGTTCCAAAGAAAGATGGGAAAGTCAGAGTCTGTGTTGATTATCGGGATCTCAATAGAGCAAGCCCATAGGACGATTTCCCGTTGCCGAATATACATATTCTGATTGACAATTGAGCCAAGCACGAAATCTAGTCCTTTGTAGATTGCTTTGTAGGTTACCATCAGATCTGGATGGATGAAGAAGACGCGGAGAAAACAACCTTCATTACACCATGGGGATTGTAGTGCTACAAAATGATTCCATTCGGTTTAAAGAATGTTGGGAACACCTACATGAGGGCCATGAAAACCATTTTCCATGACATGATACATAAAGAGATAGATGTGTATGTGGATGATGCCATCATTAAATCCAAGAAGGCCACATATCACATAGCAGACTTGAGGAGATTCTTTGACCGATGGGAGAAGTACAACCTGAAGCTAAACCCCGCAAAGTGTGCATTCGGGCTGCCTACCAAAAAGTTGTTGGGATTCATCGTCAGTCGCCGAGGATAGAGTTTGACCCATCAAAGGTCAAATCCATCCAAGAATTGCCACCGCCAAAAAGCAAGAAAGATGTGATGAGTTTCCTGGGATGCCTCAATTACATTAGTTGTTTCATAGCACAATCCATAGTAATATGTGAGCCGATTTTCAAAATGCTGAAGAAGGATGCTGCAACCAGTTGGACCGAGGATATTCAAAAGGCTTTTGACAAAATCAAGGAATACTTGTCCATGCCACCAATTTTAGTCCCACCGGAGCCGGGTAGACCACTGCTACTCTACCTTGCAGTTTTAGATGGAGCTTTCGGTTGTGTTCTAGGACAGCATGATGAGACAGGGAGAAAGGAACAAGCATCTACTACTTGAGTAAGAAGTTCACTCCTTATGAAGCACGGTACTCTATGCTAGAATGCACTTGCTACGCTCTAACCTGGATAGCTCAGAAGTTACGGCACTAATTTTGTGCCTATACTACATATCTCATTTCGAGAATGGATCCCATGAAATACATCTTTCAAAAGCCCATGCCTACTGGGAAGCTGGCCAAGTGGAAAATCTTGATGAGTGAGTTCGACATCATCTATGTAACTCAGAAAGCAGTCAAAGGACAAGCATTGGCAGACCACCTTGCTGAAAATCCTGTGGGAGGAAAATACGAACCCCTGAAAACGTATTTTCCTGATGAAGAGGTATCATTCGTAGGAGAAGTCATTGCTGAAGGCTACGATGGTTGGAGAATATTTTTCGACGGAGAAGCGAATTTCAAGGGAGTCGACATCGAAGCCGTCTTGGTATCAGAAACTGGTCAGTATTATCCGGTATCTACAAAACTCAGATTCCCATGCACTAACAACATGGAGGAATATGAAGCTTGCATATTGGGGCTTAACCTGGATGTTGATATGAACATTCAGGAACTACTGGTGATCGGGGATTCAGATCTACTTGTGCACCAGGTACAAGGAAAGTGGGCTACCAAGAATTCCAAGATGCTGCCATATCTACATCATGTACAAGAAATGAAGAAGAGGTTCACAAATATAGAATTCCTGCATGTCCCTAGAATTTAGAACGAATTCGAAGACATATTGGCTACCTTGTCATCAATGATATAGCATCCAGACAAGAATTTCATCGATCCCATTCCGGTGAGGATCCATAATCAGCCGACATACGGTGCTCATGTTGAAAAAGAAACAGACGGAAATCCCTGGTTTCACGACATCAAATAATATTTGACAAAAGGATAATACCTAGAGCATGCAAACAATACTCAGAAACGCACCCTTCAGAGATTGTCCAATCACTTCTTCCAAAGCGGAGGAACCCTATACAGGAGAACTCCCGATCTAGGACTGTTAAGGTGTGTTGACGCAAAAGAGGCTTCCAAATTACTCAAGGAGATACATGCCGGAACCTGCGACCCACATATGAATGGTTTTGTCTTGGCCAAGAAGATACTCAGGGCCAGGTACTTTTGGATGACCATGGAAACAAACTGCATACGGTACGTTCAGAAATGTTACCAATGCCAGATACATGCAGACATGATACGGGTGCCACCGAACGAGCTTAATGCAATAAGTTCACCTTGGCCTTTTGCTGCCTGGGGAATGGATGTCATCGGCCCAATCGAGCCCACCGCTTCAAACGGGCACCGGTTCATTTTAGTGTCCATCGACTACTTCACCAAATGGGTTGAAGCTGCATCTTACAAAGAGGTAACCAAGAAAGTCGTCACAAATTTTGTCAGAGATCGGATTGTGTGTCGATTTGGGGTTCCATAGTCCATCATCACTGACAATGCCGCCAATCTCAACAACGATCTGATGAAAGACATATGTGAAACTTTCAAAATCAAGCACAAGAATTGCACAACATACAAGCCTCAAATGAATGGAGCCATGGAGGCTGCCAACAAAAATATCAAGAAGATACTAAGGAACATGGTAGAGAACCACAAGCAATGGCACGAGAAATTACCATTCGCCTTACTGGGATACCGTACCACAGTCCGCACATTAACCGGGGCAACTCCCTATCTGCTGGTTTATGGTACCGAAGTTGTCATTCCCGCTGAGGTAGAAATTCCTTCTTTAAGAATCATACAAGAAGCCGAACTCAGCGATGCAGAATGGATAAGGAACCACTATGAGCAATTAACCCTCATAGACGGAAAGATGATGAATGCAGTGTGTCACGACCAGCTTTATCAGAATAGAATGTCCAGATCCTTCAACAAAAGAGTCAATCCAAGACAGTTCACACCGGGGCAACTGGTGTTGAAAAAGATCTTTCCACATCAAGACGAGGCCAAAGGGAAATTTTCTCCCAACTTGCAAGGTCCTTACATGGTTCACATAGTATTAATAGGTGGAGCACTCATACTCGCAGAGATGGACGGAGAAATCTGGCCAAAGCCTATCAATTCAGATGCAGTCAAAAGATACTATGTGTAAACCATTTATGCTTCTTCATATGATGTAAATTGAACTACGCTCGACCTGATTCACGTTTAAGAGGGGATGCGTATGCATCCTTAGGGGTTCTGTCACAATTCAATAAAATTTCCATTTTCCCCACAATCAGAAACTGGGGCAGAATTTTGAGGACCCTCAAAATTCTGAAGCAAGTTCATCCAACCACAGCTTATGGAGCAGTCAAAAAATTCATCTAGTTAACTAGGGCAGAATTTTGAGAAGGACCCTCAAAATTCTACAACAGAGGAAGTCGCAATGTCTCTGATTATGTCGTAGCTACTGGTTCATCTAACTAACTTCTAAACTGCATACTACTATGTCTTTGAAAATTATACACGCATGCTTTTGAAAAATAAACTTTACTTTAGCCAAATGCTACCCTAATAGCTTGAACAAGATCTTCAGACAGAACGGAGAAAGTCAAGCAGACGAAGGCACAAACCAACCTTCCCCATCAAAACTCACAAATTTTTCTTTGGATGCAAAACTATATCATCATGACAAATACCGTTGCAACAACGCAATCACTATGCATGAAACACATTGTCAGCTAAGAATACTTCGCTCTTACCCTTGTCCTTGCATGAGACTATGCTCTGTCCCCAATTTTTCATGAGGCTAAGCCCGGCCTCCCACTTGCATAAGGCTAAGCATTACCTTCTCCTTGCATGAGACTAAGCACTGTCCCGAACCTTGCATGAGGCTAAGCCCTGCCTCTTCGCTTGTATAAGGCTAAGCATTGCCTTCTCTTTGCATGAGACAAAGCTCCATCTCAATCTTGCATGAGGCTAAGCCCTGCCTGTTCACTTGCATAAGACTAAGCACTGCCTTCTCTTTGCATGGGGCTAAGCCCTACTCCCACTTGCATAAGGCTAAGCACTGCCTTCTCTTTGCATGGGACTAAGCACTGCCTCAAATCTTGCATGAGGCTAAGCCCTGCCTCCCTATTTGCATAAGGCTAAGCATTGCCTTCTCTTTGCATGGGACTAAGCACTGCCTCAAATCTTGCATGAGGCTAAGCCCTGCCTCCCTATTTGCATAAGGCTAAGCATTGCCTTCTCTTTGCATGGGATTAAGCACTGTCCCAAATCTCGCACGAGACCAAGCAATGTCTCTCTTCTCTCGGGCTAAGCTCTGCCCTCAACTTCATACAAGACTAAGCATATATATTTACCCGACAACTCTTTCATCCTTCCCGGGTAAAGATGGGCAGCTATTGATACCCAATTTTCCCATATATATTTTCAAAATGCACATATATTTTCAAAATAATGCATGAGCATCAATTAGTATTTTTCCATAATTTTCTGTAATTTTAAAGGATTTTAAATTAATTTATTCCATCATTTTATTATCTAAATAATTACTAATTGCATCACATATGATTTTATAATAATTTTATCATTGTATATTTATATTAAGCTTTAATTTTTTTATCCATAATTACATTTACATCTTTAGATTATAATTGCAATAACTTTGCAATAATAGCCCATGTATGCATAATTACTTTATTTTTACACGAAAATGACTTTTTATATTTTTATAATATTAATTAATTATTTTAAAACATTTTCATACACAAGTAGCATATTTCATCATTTATTAATTATTTTTATAAATTATTTTGTTAAATTGAGTGGGTATTTAAAATATAGCCCTTTTAAATTAATTTTCGGACCTCAGCCCAATAACTATCAGTCCAATTATCCTAACCCATAACCCAATAACCCAATCCATAACCTTCCCCAACCTAGAACTAATCTTGACCGTTGATCTCAGAAGATCAATGGTCCAGGACACCCTTTCCTTTTTTAATTACACAAACCTCCTAACCCTACCCCCATTTTTTCTGAATCCGCCGTCATTCAATCCCCTTCCCTCCTCTCTTCTCTCTCACCCCCTTCTAACCCTAGCCCACCTTCACTGATATCCCCCTCGATTCCTGGGGTCTTCTTTCAATTTCATGCCTTATCCGGCCTCATCTCTCTACTGGTTGTATGGTTTTTATGTTACTTGAGAATAATATCAAGGGATTCGAACCAGATTTGTTCAAGGTCTCTCATTTCTCGATTAATCCATCTATATTCACTCCGATGTGTGTGAGCACTAGTATTTTCCTATTTTTATGGTTTCAAATCTCCGGTTCAAACCAGATTTATATTCACCTCTGTTTATTTTCATAAACCTAGCTAATTCTGGTTGAATCCGTTTAGATCTCCTTAGATCTGAAGCGATTTTGAGTTTATTTGATATTTTTCCTTAAAGTTTTCTATTTTACTATTATTGTCAACCGATTTTATTTTTTCCTAAAAGTTAGGGTTTTGATTTCTAATGGGGTTTCTGCAAATATGTTTAAGCGTTTAGATGTTTCAACTCTGGTTTTCTTCTTTACTGTTTAGACTGATTTTTACTTGAGTTTCATCTTTATGTCTTTGATATGCCTTAGGGTTTCAATTATTCGACTGTTTGTTATAATGTTTTGCCCGTTTACTTTGGCTCTATCAATTAAAGTGCTTAATTGATTTACTTTCCTAATTAGGGTTTGAAATTGTGCTTTCCTTTAGTACCAATATTTCCTTAGCAGATTTTTACCTTATGTATAATTGGGGATACTTTTTTTGTTTCCCTTACTGGCCTGATTTTTGGGCTTTGATTATTATGACCGACCTATAATTGATTTCTAGACTTACTGCTCACCTTATTTAGTAATCTTGTATGTTGATTTATTTCGTGAAAGATTTTCCTTAAATTAAGTGATACTTACTTGATTATGCTTGTTAATTGATTCCTGTTAACCTTAATTGACTGATTAACTTATCTTCATACCTTATTTGTGTGCAATTGATTTTTATACCTTATTTGTCTTACTCTATCGTGTGCTATTTAAACCCTCTCTTTGTTCTGATTACAAAAAGACACACATTGACACTCAGACTCACACACACGTTTTACAACCTCCTTACTGAAACTCTTAAACTTTCTGTTCTCTCAAGAAAAAACTCAAGTTCTCTCTTTCTGGTATTACGATTTACTGCATTGTCTGGCCAGCTGAAACCCAAAGCTAGACTCTCTGGATTTAAATCACTGTTACATTCCTGTTTGCTTTCTTCTCAACTAGTATGCTTTAACTCTTTTCATCCTATTTCTGTTCTATGTGCTTATTTGGTTAGTTTATTTCAAAACCTCAGCATATTTCTGTTTGCTATATGCCCACGTGATTTCACTTAGCTATAATGCTAACTAGGTTATCTCCAATAATGTGAAACCCTGTATAATCAGTTGTATGTTCCATGTTCTGCAAAACATGTAATATGTGACTAATTATGTCTGTTAGTTCAAGTATCCTTGCTCTTTTGTGATTACTTTAAATACTGGTTCAAGTATCTAGTTTGAATAAATACCAGTCTGTTAGACTATTTTCTGAATATGGATTCTATTTGTTTCCTGGTACAACTTTGTTTGCAACCATGTAATCTGAATCTGTTTGCTTTTTAAAACCAAATTGTTTTCTAAAACTGTCCCCTACCCTTTATATACAGGTTTTCAAACTTCTACTCTTAGGTATTTAGGTTCCTACCACCCCAATGTGAGCACTGCCTAGGGTCCTTGAGACTCCTCTGAACTGTGACACATTGGGGCTGGTCTTCCAATCTTGTATGGACTGTTTCTTTAAGTGTGGTCCTGGTGTGAGCATTGCCTGGGGTCCCTGAGGCCCTTGGGAACTTTGACACACTAGGAATCTAATTCTATGTGCCATGGATGGATCCTCCTGTATACTTCAGACTTGCTTTGCTTGAAGGCCTGGTTCCCAGGTTTATATTAGGCCTATGAAGGCGCCCTATAGTATAATAAATTTTGTTGTGTAATTTATTCATTATTGGGATGTAATAATGTAATAATCTCTTTAATAAACAGATCTGGGGTTATTAGTAAAAGCTGATTTTTTTATATATCTTTGTTAAAAAATTCGGGTAGAAATCCTGCCTATAGGTCTATTTTGTTGGTTCCTTATGTGCATGTTACTGTTCATTTAGAGATCCTGCCTATAGGATGTTTTTCTGACTGTTTGTGACTCTGAATCTTCATATTTTTGGCGTATTAGAGACACTGCCTATAAGTCTTCTGTTAATCCTGCATTAGAATCCATGTTCATAGGATCTACACATATTTCCAATCTCAACGTGCATTAGTGATCATGTATATAGAATCATATTTGTATGAATTAATAAACTTTCATGGTGACTTGTCTAAAATTCTGCCCACATGTGATTAATAGAATTCATGCCTATAGGGATTAAAAATCAGTTTCAACTTAGATATCATGCCTATAGGAGATATAAAAATCAGTTTTCTTCAATTTAGATACCATGCCTATAGGGATTAAAAAGCAGTTTCAACACTTAGAAATCATGCCTATAGGAGTTAACTAATTCTGCAAATTAGAAAACATGCCTATAAGATCTAAAAAGATAAAACCTGTCTTTATGAGCAATTCGCTTAGAAACCATGTTATAGGTTTATAATTAACAGTTGTAGATGCCATGCCTATAAGATTCATACTCTGGTTATCACTTAGGCAACCCTTTGTAGCATTTCTAAGGATTCTGGGCTTAAAACTGTGACATCTTGCTGCCTGAAATGTGCCCACATTCAAAGCTTGATAAAATCAGTAGGCAAGACATTAGGTCCCAATAATGCTCGTTTTAATAAACTGGTTTCTTACATTCTGTTTATGCCCATCTAGATATCCTGCCTATAGGATCCTAAATTAATGAAATTTGCTAATTGAACTGCGTGCATTTGTTGTTACTTGTGGAGGTTAATGTGATCCCTTATTTGCTCCTTACATGATAGTCCTATCTGAATTTTGTTTGTCGCCTAGATTTTCTCATTTTAAGCAACATAGGTCAATCTAGAACTACCTTAAATAGAGGTCCTAAACACCTCCAGGACCATAGTTATGGGACGGGTAGTGCACGTATAAGGCACGAGTTAGAAGCTACTAGAACGCTTAAGCAACAACTGAAAGATAGTAATTGGGTAGTAATGGAAATGATGACCCGCGCGCTAATACTATGTGTAGCACCCCAACTTGGGGAAAGTTACCAAGTATTGCATGGAAATGATCCTATAAGCTAAAAAACTTAGGACCCCTTTTAATTCATATTTTGAAATAATTGCTTTATTTTCCTTTAAGACTAACTTGCTTAATTAAGTTCAGCCGGGACCCACCGTTGTGGACCTCGAGAGGTGCCTAACACCTTCCCCTCAAGGTAATTTCGAGCCCTTACCCGATCTCTAGTGATGCAAACTAGTTTCATGAGTTAACTGCTCTAGGTGCCCTAATGCACCTTAATCCGTTAGGTGGCGACTCTTAAAATCCCATACTCCCATCCCAAAAGGAAGGGAGTTGTCCCAAAAAAATGTTGAAACCCGATTTTGCGAGAAAAAAGGGGCGCGACAGATGGGAAATCACAAATGACTCTGGTTCCTTCATTTGTACGTTATGACGATGGAGACGAAGCATCACATTAGTCGTGTCATTCTGACTTCGGACACGTGTCGCTCATCGGTAGTTTTCCCCGAATGCGAAGCGTCAGCTACTTCCCTATAAAAGCTTACTTCCTTTGTTCTTTTTCTACTTTTTGACTAAATTACTACCTTCGATCTTTCCAGCCATCAACAAACCTTCATATTTTCATCCTTGTTCTTCAATTTCCATAGTAATTTCTAGATTTTCATCCAAAGTTTCTTTAAATCTTCATACTCTGTTCCTCATCTTCAAAACCCATTTCTCCAAAAACCTCGCATTTTTCCTCAAATAATCCTAAAAACCTGGGGTACTGGGAGGGGATTAAATTCCTTAAGGAAACACTATGAATTCAGTGGGTTCGGAATAATTCTGTTCTTCTGCATTTCTGCTTTTATAGCATTTTTTATTTTGACTATATTTTCGAATACAAATTACTAACAAGCTTAAGAAACTTAATTTATTTTTCTGTATTCTTCTTATATTCTGTTTGTGGGATATTAAATCCTTGTGATTTCTACTCCCGATTTGCAGACTAAAATCTTCAGATTTTCTACTCCTTTTGTGTTCGATTTGAAGAAATAAAATATTCACCATTGTATTTAATATGTTTCTATTAAAGTTATTTGGTTTGAAGATTTTAAATACTTCACCGTTAATTAATTTTGTTTCTATTTTGTGATTAACAGAAATGACAGAAACAACTCATGTGGTTGGCTCTACGAGCAATGTTGCTTCTTCCAGTCGTTCTGTGCCACCACCGGCTCCGGCGAAAAAGCCCGATTTTTTTTCCGGGATTGACTTCAAACGGTGGAAACAAAAGATGTTCTTCTATTTGACTACTTTGAGTCTACAGAAGTTCATCAAAGAGGACGTTCCAATTCTGCCGGAATCAACCCCTGAGAATGAACGTTTTATGGTGACTGAGGCATAGAAGCACTCAGATTTTTTATGCAAGAATTCTATTCTTAGCGGACTGGAGGATGATCTTTACAACGTCTATAGTAATGTGGAAACTTCGAAAGACCTATGGGAGGCTTTGCAAAAAAAGTATAAAACCGAGGATGCCAGTTTGAAGAAATTCGTTACAGCCAAGTTTTTGGACTATAAGATGGTAGACAACAAATCTGTCATTATCCAAGTTCAAGAGCTGCAAGTTATCATTCATGATCTCCTTGCTAAAAGTATAATCCTGATTAATGCTTTTGGTGAAAGTATCAATTCTGTTACTAATTATGAATTTTTTGTTGAAGGTTTGGTCATCAATGAGGCATTTCAAGTTACATCAATGATTGAGAAGTTGCCTCCTTTATGGAGGGACTTTAAGAAATACTTGAAACACAAGCCCAATGAGATGAAACTCGAAGATCTCATCGTTCGATTGAGGATCGAAGAGGACAATAAAGCTGCAGAAAAGAAGACACGTGGGAACTCAACAATTATGGGTGCAAATATTGTTGAAACTGCTCCAGCTAATCTGAAGAAGTAGAAGAAGTCTTCTGGACTAAACAACTATCCCAGCAAGAAGAAATTCAAGGGAAACTCCCAAAGCTATGGAATTGTAGGACACAAAGCTGCAGAATGCCGTGCTCCAAAGAAAGAGAAGAAAAAGGGTCAAGCAAATATGGTTCAAACAAATGATGATATTGATGACTTGTGCGCTATGTTATCTGAATACAACTTAGTGGGAAATACTAAGGAGTGATGGATTTATTTTGGTGCCACCCACCATGTTTGTGCTGTTAGAGAAGCATTTGCTTCATATGCTCCTGCTGGACTCGATGAGACCATTTTTGTGGGAAATTCTGCAACGACGAAAATTGAAGGTTATGGAAAGATATTCCTAAAGATGACCTCTGGCAAGGTGGTGACTCTGGAAAATTTGTCATGTTCCTGAAATACGGAAGAACTTAGTTTCTATTTCACTTCTCGTCAAGAACGGGTTTAAGTGTGTTTTTGTTTCACACAAAGTTGTAATAAGTAAGAACGAGATGTACTTCGGAAAATGTTACTTTACTGAGGGCCTTTTTAAGCTGAATGTAATGGTTGTTGACAATAATAAAATTTCAGCTTCTTCTTACTTACTTGAGTCAAATGATTTATGGCATATACATTTGGAACATGTCAATTATAAAATCTTGCGAAAAATGATTAATTTGGAAGTATTTCCTAAGTTTGAATGCGACAAATCAATATGTCAAATATGTGTGGAATCTAAGTATGTTAAACATCCTTATAAGCCAGTTGAAAGGAATTCAAATCCTTTAGACTTAATTCAAACAGATATTTGCAATATGAAGTCAATACCATCTCGCGGTGGAAAGAAGTATTTCATAACTTTTACTGACGACAGTACTCGATATTGCTATGTTTACTTACTTAATAGTAAAGATGAAGCAATAGATGCATTCAAGAAATACAAAAATGAAGTTGAAACGCAACTTAACAAGAAAATCAAAATGATAAGGAATGATAGGGGTGGTGAATACAAATCTCCTTTTGAAGAGATAAGTTTAGAATATGGAATTATTCACCAAAGAACGCCCCTTACACGCCCCAATACAATGGAATTGCAAAAAAAAAAAAGAATCGTCCATTTGAACGAATTGTTGATAAGTTCTGGTTTGCCACAGAATTTGTGGGGGGAAGCCATTCTTACGGCTAATCGAATATTAAATCGAGTACCCCATAGAAAAACGCAATCCATTCCATATGAAAAATGGAAAGGAAGGAAGCTCAACTTGAATTATTTTAAAGTGTGGGGGTGTTTGGCAAAAGTGCAAGTTCCTAAACCCATAAGGTTAAAGATACGACTGAAAACCATCGATTGTCTTTTCATAGGATATACGACCAATAGTAAAGCATATCATTTTCTGGTGCATAAATAAGAAAATACCGACATTCATAATAATACGGTTATAAAATCAGATAATGCTGAGTACTTCAAAAATATATATCCGTATAAAAAGAAATTTGAGTCGATTGGTGAAGGATCTAAACGACCTCGGGGAGAGAAAAAATAAAGTACGTATAATCAGGAAGATCCAAAACGTAGTAAACGTTAAAGAACGTCTACTTCATTTGGACCAGATTTTGTTACTTTCTTATTGGAAAATGAGCCTCGAACATTTAAAGAAGCTATGTCTTCTTCGGAATCATTATTTTGTAAAGAGGTAGTCAATAGTGAAATAGAAAACAACCATGCATGGGAATTGGTTGATCTTCCTCCAGGAAATAAACCATTGGGTTCTAAATGGATTTTTAAGAGGAAAATGAAAGATGATGGTACTATTGACAAATATAAGGCAATACTTGTGGTCAAAGGGTATATACAACGAGAAGGTCTTGACTTTGATATATATTCTCCAGTTACACGAATGACGTCCATACGAACGTTAGCATAGCTGTGGTATATGGTCTTGAAATTCATCAAATGGACGTTAAAACGGCTTTATTAAATGGAGATTTGGAGGAAGAAATTTACATGGAACAACCTGAAGGGTTTGTGGTTCCAGGTAAAGAAAGAAGGCATGTAGACTTGTTAAGTCACTTTACGGACTAAAACAAGCACCCAAACAATGGCATGCAAAATTTCACCAAACGATGTTGTCAAATGTCTTAAGATAAATGAATGTGATAAATGTGGGTAACATTAAAAATGTTACAAATCACATAGTGTGATGACCCGATAGGTCATCTTATATTTTAGAACCAAATTATGTATTTTTGAAGCCTTTAGAACCTCATTCTAGCCTTCGTCGATTTGCATGCACATTCCGGGTATTAGCCCGGAAGGCTTATACGTTAAAAACTGATAAAAAAAAGAAATTTTGCCTAAAATTTTTATTTGAGTTGACTTCTGTCAACATTTTTGGTAAATGGACCCGGATCCATGTTTTGACGGTCCCGGTGGGTTCGTATCGAAATATGAGACCTGGGTGCATGCCCGGAATCGAATTCAGAGGTCCCTAGATCGAGTTATGAATTTTTTTTGAAAATTAAAAGTTTGAAAATTTAATGATTTTTAAGAATTGGTTGATGTTTGGCCTTGTTGATATCGGGTCCGTATTTTAGTTCCGGAGCCCTGTATAGGTTCAATATAATAGTTATGACTTATCTGTAAAAATTTGGTGAGAAACGGAGTTGGTTTGACGTGATTCGGATGTTCGGTGGTAAAAATAGAGATTTCAAAGCTTTCTTGAAAATTTTATTTGATTTGGTGTTCAATTAATAGTTCTAGGTGTTATTTTGACGATTTGATTGCGCGAGCAACTTCGTATGATGTTTTTAGACTAGTGTGCACTTTTGGTTTAGAGCCACGAGGGCTCGGGTGAGTTTTGGATAGGCTACTGAGTGAATTGGACTTAGAATTATAGAGGGTGTGCATCAGAACTGCCGATCTCGCATCTGGCTCACAAATGCGAGCCTCGCAATTGCGAAGAACCCATCGCATTTGCGAGTAGTTGGGCTGGGGGTGGATTTGCATTTGTGAAATATTGGTCACAGTTGAGAAATATTGGTCGCATTTGCAATCATCTTCAGTTCGCATTTGCGAACACATGTTCGCGTTTTTGATGACTGGAGGCCCAGGAACTTTTTCGCCTTTGCGAAGAAAATATCGCATTTGCGGGCTTAGCATTTGTGAAGCCCAGGTCGCAAATGCGACATCTGCAACTGAAGATATAGGACTTAGACAAGATTTTTGATTCATTTCCCAAATTTTCAAAACATAAAACACAAGAGGTGATTTTCCAAAGAACTTTTCTTTCCCACATCATTGCTAAGTGATATTAACTAATTTCTTTCAATCTTTCATTACTTTTCCTAAGATTCAACCTAAAATCTAAAGTTTTCATGGTGAAACTGGGGGTTTATGGGTAGAAACTAGGGATTTGATAAATTGGGGATTTAGACCTCAAATTGAGGTTGTATTCCAAAACCAATTATATAACCAGGCTCGAGGGTGAATGGGTAATCGGATTTTGGTTCGAATTCCAGGTTTGGACCAAGCGGGACCGGGTGTTGACTTTTGTTGAATTTTTCAAAATTGGCCTAAATTGAATTGTTTATAATCGTGGGTAGTTCCTAAGGCTTTACTTGAATTGTTTGGTTGGTAATTTGCTAGATTCTGTTGGTTCGGAGGCTTGTTTGAAGGGAAAAGCTGTGATTGAGCTTTGGGTTGGCCGTTGGAGCGAGGTAAGTGTCATGGTTAACCTTGGCTTGAAGGATTAGGACTTAATTGTCTATTTTCTACTTGTTTAGATGTTGGGTACCAAGTATAGGTGAGGTGACGAATACCTATGCATTATTGTCGGGTTATAGCATGCGGGTGGGGTCTTATTCTTGTAATTGTTGATTTCCTTGATCATATTATTTATGCTTAGACTAGTTATATATAAAGTTGATAATTATTATCATGTTTGAGGATTTTGGTATTGATTGATATTGAATCAAGTGAGATTGGTATTGTGGAACCAAATGTCGAAGTAAGATTTGATCTTATTGTTTCTATCTCCCTAGTGTCATTGTTCATTGTTTTGGCGAGGGAGAGTGTTAATGCACGAAGGGTGATATTGTCATTTCTATTGACTTTATGTGAGGTTGAGAGTGTTAATGCACAAAGGGTGATGTCGTGCCGTATTGTGAGTGTAATGCACGAAGGGTGATGTTGTGCCATGTTATGAGAGTTAATGCACAAAAGGTGATGTCGTGCCGTTTCTATTAATATTACGGTGAGGATGAGAGTGAAATCATGAAGGGTGATGCCGTACATTTTTCCTTTATTGTGTTCATTGGTTCTTATTGGTTCATAGTGTATTTACTGTTCAAGTTATCTTTCTGCTATAGTTCTTTATCTCGTATATCCCTCACAACATGTTTTCCCCTCCCAGTATTACCTGTTTAGTTCTTTACTGTTATTTGTATATACACTGCTAAAGTGTACAAGTTTGATTGTAGGTGTCTTGTCTTAGCCTCGTCACTACTTCGTCGAGGTTAGGCTCGACACTTACCAGTATATGGGGTCGATTGTACTGATACTGCACTCTGCACTTTCTGTGCAGATTTTGTTATCGACTCTGGTTGACCGAGAGTTTTAGTTGTTGGACCCGCTATCCGAAGACTCAAGGTAGATCTATCGGTGTTCACATACCTTGAAATCCCCGTCTTCTTTTCTGTTTTACTATTTCTTTCATTCAAACAGTTCTAATTCTTTCAGACTTGTACTTGTAGTAAATTCTAGAATGCTCGTTAATTGTGACACCAGATCCGGATAGTGTTAAATGATGAAGTTTTTATAATATTTCACACTCTTTATAGCTTATTTACTGTTAATTACCGAACTGTGTTAGAATTGATTTAATAATTCTCTAACGTGGCTTTCCTAGCAAGTGGAGTGTTAGGTGCCATCGTAGTCCCGACGGGTGAAAATTTCAGGTCGTGACAAGTTGGTATCAGAGCACTAGGTTGCCTAGGTCTCACAATTCACGAGCGAGCTTAGTAGAGTCTGGGGAATCGGTATGAATATGTATGTACTTATCTCCCAGAGGCTATGAAGTTTAGGAACATATTTCACTTCTATTCTTCTCTGTCGTGCGACATTGTTTTCTCAATACTGATTGAACTCTTCCACTCTTATTCTCTCGCAGATGGCGAGAACATGTACTGCTTCTTCAGCTGTACAACATCCAGAGCCTCCAGTGGCAGCTCCTAAGAGGGGTAGAGATCGAGGCCGAGGCTGAGGTAGGGGTAGGGCTCAGCCCATAGCCCCAGCAGCAACCCCAGCAGTGGAGCCTCAGGTTAAGTTTGAGGAGGAGGGGTTCATTGCCACCCTAGTGCTTCAGGATGCTTTGGTCCGTTTGGCGGGCCTTATGGAGAGTGTGGCCCAGACTGGCGCCTTTACCATAGCGCCATCCATCTCTCATGCTGGAGGAGGAGCACAGACTCCTGCTACTCACACTCCGGAGCAAATGGCTCCGCAGTATCAAACTCCAGCAGCTCAGCCAATCAGAGCAGTTCAACCAGTTGTTGTGGCAGAGGCCGTCGAGGGGCCAACTATGTCTTCTGAGGCCTTATGGATATTGGACAAGTTAACCAAGCTCTTCCCAGTTCACTTCAGTTGTGCTACCTCAGAGGATCCCCATGAGTATCTTGACAGCTGTCATGAGGTTCTTCGGACCATGGGTATAGTGGAGACCAATGGGGTCGATTTTGCTGCATTTCAGATGACTGGTTCTGCCAAGAAATGGTGGAGAGATTATTTATTGACCAAACCAACGGGGTCTCCTGCTCTTACTTGGGACCAGTTCTCTCAGCTCTTTCTGGAGAAGTTTCTCCCTATCACAATGAGAGAGGAGCATCACCATCAATTCGAGCGTCTTCAGTATGGCAGTATGACTGTTACTCAGTATTAGACCCGTTTTGTGAATTTGGCCCGGTATGCTCTTATTTTACTTCCTATCGCGAGAGAGGGTGAGGAGGTTTATTGAGGGACTTGTTCAGCCTATCAAGTTGCAGATGGCTAAAGAGACCGGGACTGAGATTTCTTTTCAGAAGGCTACTAATGTCTCCAGGCGAGTTGAGATGGTTCTTGCTCAGGGAGGTCAGGGGTTGGACAAGAGACCTCGTCATTTCGGTGGGTTCAGTGGTGCCTAATTTGGAGGTAGGGGTACCTTTGGTAGAGTCCATCCTCCCAGGCCATTTCATTCAGCACTCTAGGCATCCCACGGTGCTCCAGGTGGGTGTGGACCTCATATGCCTTATTCTGATCAGCTAGCCTACAGTGCACCACCAGCTCCTATCAGTGCACCTCCACTCCAGAGTTTTTAGGGTGGTTACTCAGGTTGACAGGGTCAGTTCCACGACTAGCAGTCATAGCAGCCGAGGTCTTGTTATACTTGTGGTGACCCGAGTCATATTGCTAAATTTTTCCCTCGTGCATCGAGCAGTTCACAACATCAGAGTTCTCGTGCCATGGTCCTGGCACCAGGTGCTGCACCGCCCGCTTAGCCAACTAGAGGTAGGTGTTAGGTAGCCAGAGGTGGTGGTCCGACCATTAGAGGTGGAGTTCAGACCTCTAGAGGTGGAGGCCATCCAGCCAGGGGTCGTCCTAGAGATGTAGTTCATAGTGGTGGGGCCTAGCCCTGATGTTATGCCTTTCCAGCCAGGCTGAGGCTGAGTCATCTGATGTTGTTATTATAGGTACTGTTTCAGTTTGCAGTAGAGATGCTTCAGTTCTATTTGATCCGGGGTCTACTTACTCCTATGTGTCATCTTATTTTGCTGCATATTTGGTTGTGCCACGTGATTTTTTGAGTGTCCCCATATATGTGTCCACACCTGTGGGAGATGCTATTATTGTAGATCATGTTTATTGTTCGTGTATGGTCACTATTGGGAGTGTTGAGACTAGTGTATATCTTCTACTCCTTTATATGGTTGATTTTGATGTTATATTGGATATGGATTTGCTGTCACCATATAACGCTATATTGGACTATCACGCCAAGACAGTGACCTTAGACTTGCCGGGGTTGCCTCGATTAGAGTGGAGAGGGACTCCTGGACATTCTACCAGCAGGGTTATCTCTTATTTGAAAGCTCGGCGTATGGTCGAGAAGGGGTGTTTAGCCTATTAGGCTTATGTCTGTGATTCTAGTGCAAAAGTTCCTTCTTTGGATTCTGTGCCAGTTGTTCGTGAGTTTCTGGAGGTATTTTCTGTAGACCCGCCGGGGATGCCACCCGACAGGGATATTGGTTTCTGTATTGATTTGGCTCTGGGCACTCAACCTATTTCCACCGCGCACTCAACCTATTTCCATTCCGCCATACCGTATGGCCCCGCCAGAGTTGAAAGAATTGAAGGAACAGTTGCAGGATTTGCTTGATAAGGGTTTCATTAGACCTAGTGTCTCTCCTTGGGGTGCACCTGTGTTGTTTGTGAAGAATAAGGATGGATCGATGAGGATGTGCATAGATTATTGGCAGTTGAACAAAGTCACCATCAAGAACAAGTATCCATTGCTGAGGATTGATGACTTATTTGATTAGCTTCAGGGTGCCAAGGTGTTTTTGAAGATTGATTTGAGATCGGGCTACCATCAGTTGAGGATTAGGGCATCCGATGTCCCTAAGACAACTTTTCAGACTCGGTACTGGCATTATGAGTTTCTGGTGATTTCCTTTAGGCTGAAAAATTCCCTAACAACATTCATGGATTTGATGAACCGAGTGTTCAAGCCTTATTTGGAATGCTTTGTGATTGTGTTTATTGACGATATCTTGATCTATTCCCGCAATCGAGAGGAGCACGAGCAGCTTCTTAGGAGTGTGCTTCATACTCTAAGAGACAGCCAGTTGTATGCTAAATTTTCAAAGTGCGAGTTTTGTTTGGATTCACTTGCTCTCTTGGGCCACGTTCTATCAACAGAGGGAATTCATGTAGATCCTAAGAAGATTGAGGCAGTTCAGAATTGACCTCGACCCACTTCTGCTATAGAGATAAGGAGTTTCTTGGGTTTGGCGGGCTATTACCATCGATTTGTGGTGGGGTATTCATCTATAGCAGACACGTTGACTAGGTTGACCCAAAAGGGTGCCCCGTTCAGATGGTCAGACGAGTGTGAGTTGATCTTTCAGAAGATCAAGATAGCTTTGACTACAGCGCTGATGTTGGTGTTGAACCTAGCCCCGGTGTTGGTGTTGCCCATAGGTTTAGGATCTTACATGGAATATTGTGATGCTTCCCGTGTTGGGCTCAGTGCATTATTGATACAGGAGGCCAGTGTGATTGCATATGCATCACGGCAGTTGTAGGTTCATGAGAAAAATTATCCTGTCCATGATTTAGGAGTTGGGAACCATTGTTCATGCGCTGAAGATTTGGAGGAACTATTTTTATGGCGTGTCATGTGAGGTTTTCATGGATCATCGGAGCCTTCAGTATTTTTCAAGCAAAATGATCTCAATTTGAGTCAGAGGAGATGGTTGGAGCTATTGAAATAATATGATATCACCATCTTGTACCATCCCGGGAAGGCCACTGTGGTGACCGACGCATTGAGTAGGAAGGCAACGACTATGGGAAGCCTTGCATTCATCCCAGCCGGTGAGAGGCCGCTAGCATCATATGTTCATACTTTGTCCAACTAGTTTGTGAGGTTGGATATTTCAGAGCCCAACCGTGTTCTAGCTTGCACAGTCACTCAATTTTCCTTGTTTGAGCGTATCAGAGATCGACAGTATAACGGCCCTCATATGTTGGTCCTTAGGGACACAATGCAGCACGATGGTTCCAAGAAGGTTACTATTGGAGATGATGGAGTATTGATGATGCAGGGTCGTGTTTGTGTGCCTAATGTGAATAGATTTCGTGAGTTGATTCTTGAGGAGGCCCAGAGTTCCTGGTGTTCTATTCATCCGGGCACCGCAAAGATTTATCAGTACTTGCTTCAGCATTATTGGTAGAGGAGGATGAAGAAGGATATAGTTTCTTATGTAGCTCAATGCCTGAATTGTCAGCAAGTGAAGTATGAGCATCAGAGACACGGTGGTTTGCTTCAAAGGATAGAGATTCCTAAGTGGAAGTAGGAGCGTATCACTATGGACTTCGTTGTTGGACTCCCATGGACTCAGAGGAAGTTTGACGCCATTTGGATCATTATGGACAGGCTAACTAAGTTAGCGCATTTCATTCCTGTGACAGTTACCTATTCTTCGGAGCGGTTGGCAGAGTTTTATATCTGCGAGATTGTTCGTCTCCATGATGTGCCCGTGTCTATTATTTTTGATCGAGGTGCGCAGTTCACCTTGCACTTGTGGAGGACAGTACAACGTGAGTTGGGCACGCGGGTTGATTTGAGCACATCGTTTCATCCTTAGACGGACGGACAGTCCGAGCACACTATTCAGATCTTTGAGGATATGCTCCGCGCATGTGTTATAGACTTCAAAGGATTGTGGGATCAGTTCTTTCCCCTTTCAGAGTTCGCCTACAACAACAGCTACCAGTCGAGCATCTAGATGACTCCCTATGAGGTATTATATGGTAGGCGGTGCCGGTCGCCAATTGGGTGGTTCGAGCCGGGAGAGGCTCGGTTGTTGGGTACAAATCTAGTACAGGATGCCTTGGATAGGGTCAAGATTATTCAGGACCAACTTCGCACAGCTCAGTCCAGGCAGAAGAATTATGCTGACCGTAGAGTTCGTGATGTTGCATTCATGGTCGATGAGAGAGTGTTGCTCTAGGTATCACCGATGAAGGGTGTCATGAGATTTGGAAATAAGGTCAAGCTGAGCCCTAGATATATCGGACCTTTTAAGATTCTCGAGAGATTGGGAGAGGTGGCTTACAGGCTTGCGTTGCCTCTGTGGTTATCAACAGTTCATCCAGTGTTCTATGTGTCCATGCTCCGGATGTATCACGGTGATTCATCCCATGTGTTAGATTTCAGCTCTGTCCAGTTGGACAAGGATTTGACTTATGAGGAGGAGTCGGTGGCCATTCTGGCCCGACAGGTTTGTCAGTTGAGGTTGAAGAGTTATCCTTCGGTCCGAGTGCAGTGGAGAGGTCAGCCCGACGAAGCAGCTATTTAGGAGTCAGAGTCGGACATGCAGAGTAGATGTCCCAACGTATTCTCCAGTTCAAGTACTTTTCTATGTCCGTTCGAGGATGAACGGTTATTTTAGAGTGGAAAATGTGGTGACCCGATCGGTCATCTTATGTTTTGGAACCAAATTCTATATTTTTTAAGCCTTTAGAACCTTATTCTAGACTTCCTCGATTTGCGTGCGCAGTCCGGTATTGGCCTAGGAGGCTTATATGTTAAAAACTAATTAAAAAATAAGAAATTTTACCAAAAAGCTTCATTTGAGTTGACTTCGATCAACATTTTTGGTAAACGGACCCGAATCCGTATTTTAACGGCCCCGTGGGTCTGTATCAAAATATGAGACCTGGGCGTATGCCCGGAATCAAATCCGGAGGTCCCTAACTCGAGTTATGAATTTTTGTTGAAAATTAAAAGTCTGAAAATTTAATGGTTTTTAAGAATTGGTTGATATTTGGACTTGTTGATACTGGGTCTGTATTTTGGTTTCGGAGCCCTATACAGGTTTAATATAATATTTATGACTTATCTGTAAAAATTGAGAAACGGAATTGGTTTTACGTGATTCAGATGTCTGGTGGTAAAAATAGAGATTTCAAAGCTTTCTTGAATATTTCATTTGATTTGGTGTTTAATTTGTAGTTCTAGGTGTTATTTTGGCGATTTGATCACGCGAGTAAGTTCTTATGATGTTTTTAGACTAGTGTGCACTTTTGGTTTAGAGCCACGAGGGCTCGGGTGAGTTTCAGATAGGCTACTGAGTGAACTGGACTTAGAATCGCAAATGTGAACCTCGCAATTGCGAAGAACTCATCACATTTGCGAGCAATTGGGCTGGGGGTGGACTTTGCATTTGCAAAATATTGGTCGCATTTGCGATCATCTTCAGTTCGCATTTGCGATGACTGGAGGCCTAGGAACATTTTCGCCTTTGCGAAGCAAATATCGCATTTGCGGGCTTCGCATTTGCGAAGCCCAGGTCGCAAATGCGACATCTGCAGCTAAAGAAATAGGACTCAGACGGGATTTTTGATTCATTTCCCAAATTTTCAAAACCTAAAACAATAGAGGCGATTTTCCAAAGAACTTTTCTTTCCCATATTATTGATAAGTGATCTTAACTAATTTCTTTCAATCTTTCATTACTTTTTCCTATGATTCAACCTAAAATCTAAAGTTTTCATGGTGAAATTGGGAGTTTGTGGGTAGAAACTAGGGATTTGATAAATTGGGAATTAAGACATCAAATTGAAGTCAGATTCCAAAATAAATTATATAACCGGGCTCGAGGGTGAATGGATAATCGGGTTTTGGTCCGAGTTCCGGATTTGGACCAAGCGGGACCGGGTGTTAACTTTTGTTGACTTTTTAAAAAATGACCTAAATTGAATTCTTTACAATCGTGGGTAGTTCCTAAGGCTTTATTTGAATTGTTTGGTTGGTAAATTTGCTAGATTCTATTGGTTCGGAGGCTTATTTGAAGGGAAAAGCTGTGATTGAGCTTTGAGTTGGCCATTGGAGCGAGGTAAATGTCGTGGTTAACCTTAGCTTGAGGGAATTTTCTATTTGCTACTAGTTTAGATGTTGGGTACCAATTATAGGCGAGGTGACGAGTACCTATGCGTTGTTGTCGGGTTATAGCATGCGGGTGGATCTTATTCTTGTAATTGTTGCTTTCTTTGATCATATTATTCATGCTTAGACTAGTTAATTATAAAGTTGATCATTATTATCATGTTTACTGATTTTGGTATTGATTGATGTTGAATGATGTGAGATTGGTATTGTGGAACCAAATGCCGAAGTAAGATTTGATCTTGTTGTTTTTATCTCCCTACTCTCATTGTTCATTATTTTGGTGAGGGAGAGTGTTAATGCATGAAGGGTGATTTCGTGCCGTTTCTTTTGACTTTATGTGAGGTTAAGAGTGTTAATGCACAAAGGGTGATGCCGTTCCATATTGTGAGTGTGATGCACGAAGGGTGATGTTGTGCCATATTATGAGAGTTAATGCACGAAGGGTGATGCCGTGCCGTTTCTATTAATATTATGGTAAGGATGAGAGTAAAAGCACGAAGGGTGATGCCGTGTATTTTTCCTTTGCCGTGTTCATTGGTTCTTGTTGGTTCATAGTGTATTTACTGTTCAAGTTATCTTTCAGCTGTAGTTCTTTATCTCGTATGTCCCCTACAACATGTTTCGCCCTCCTAGTATTACCTGTTTAGTTCTTTACTGTTATTTGCATATACACTGTTAAACTGTACATGTTTGATTGTAGGTGTCTTGTCTTAGCCTCGTCACTACTTCGTCGAGGTTAGGCTCGACATTTATAAGTACATGGGGTCGGTTGTACTGATACTGTACTCTACACTTTCTGTGTAGATTTTGGTACCGAATCTGGTTGACCGAGAGTTTTAGCTGTTGGACCCGCTATCTGGAGACTCAAGGTAGAACTGTCGGCGTTCACAGACCTTGAAATCCCCATCTATATTTTCAGTTTTACTATTTCTTTCATTCAAACAATTGTAATTCTTTCAGACTTGTACTTGTAGTAAATTCTAAAATGCTCGAGAATTGTGACACCAAATCCGGGTAGTGTTAAATGATGAAGTTGTTATAATATCCGCATTCTTTATAGCTTATTTACTGTTAATTACTAAACTGTATTAGAATTGATTTAATAATGCTCTAATGTGGATTGCCTAGCAAGTGGAATATTAGGCACCATCAGGGTCCCAATGGTGGAAAATTACGGGTTGTGACACATAGTCATTATTGCTTATATGTGGATGATATGATTATAATGACTAATGACATTGCCAATACAAATGCGACGAAGTGTATGCTAACTAGCATGTTTAATATGAAAGACTTGGGAGTTGCCGATTTAATTCTGGGTATTAAGATCCATAAAACTTATCAAGGTATGGCATTGTCGCAATCTCATTACATTAAAACAGTACTTGAAAAATTCAAGTACTTAGATTTTAAAGTTGCAAACACTCCAATTGACGTGAATCTTGCACTTGCGAAGAACAAAGGCCAAAGTATATTACAATTGGATTATGCATGTGTGCTGGGATGTTTAATATATATCATGAGTTGTATTCGACCAGATATAGCTTGTGCTATAAGTAAATTGAGTGGATACACGAGTAATCCAAGTCAATCTCATTGGATGGGGATGAAACAAGTTTTGGGATATTTAAAACATAACCAAGACTGCTTAGCACTACAATAATTATCCTGCTATGATTGAGGGATACTGTGATGCACATCGGATCACCGGTTCAACTGATTCTAAGTCTATAAGTAGATATGTATTCACTATTGATAAAGGAGTAGTATCTTGGAAGTCATCCAAACAAACGTGTATTGCCCGCTCTACAATGGAGGCTGAATCTATAGCCTTAGGTAAAGCCGGTAAAGAAGCTGAATGACTCCGAAATTTCTTGGAAGACATTCCATTTTGGCCCAAACTGTTGGCACCAATATACATACATTGCGATAGTCAAACGAAAATTGAAACGGCTGGGAGTATCTCTTCATATACGATGAAGACATAAAATCGTTAAGCAGCTACTCCCTAGGGGGATCATCACAATTGACTACGTAAAGTCAAGCGACAATGTGACAGATCCACTTACAAAAGACCTAACTAGAGAGGTAGTTGAAAGATCATCGAGGGGAATGGGACTATGGATGAGGACAAGTCATTGTGGCGGTAACTCTACCTAAAAGACTGGAGATCCCAAGATCTAGGTTCAAGGAGATCAAACAAAGTCATTAATGATGGTTCAACATTGCCAACTAAAACGTTTTGGTCCATTTTCGTGATGAGACAATGGTCAGTACCAAGGATAAATCAATAAGGTTTTTTAATGGTTTCTAAATTTGATATGGGGTATATTAAATAGTATTTCTACGGGATGACACGTTGAGGAATCACCTGTGTAAGTGTAAAGTGTTAGCCGCTTCAAGGAGAATTTTATAAGGCCAGTTTTCCACGCCTTATGAAATCAGGCGGTGTTCATGGCTGAAACGAACACAACAATGAGAACCAAAGATGGTTAAGGGTTGATTGAGTGACTTATGGTTGTCTAGGCATACACCAAAGTTCAAAAGGAAACCTACTTATCGAGATGCGATTAATCCTTGCTTGTAAATCACATAGTTTTTCATGCATATTTCCGTGATATAGCCATTCCCCATTCATGTGGGGGATTGTTGGGTTTAAAGTCTCTTAGAACTTAAAAGAGGGTGAATGGAAAATTGAGGGAAAAATAAAAATTTGATTTTCCCTCCTTGGCAAAGGAACATTGTCCCCATATTAGGGGAGGAAAATACTTTTGATAGGTATATATACAATTACTCTTCTTCTAGGTCTTAAAGAATTAAGAAGAAGACAATTCTCGCGTCGTCGTCGTCGTCGTCGTGCTCGGCTCGGCTTCGGCTTCGAATTTGAATTGGTCAAATTTATTTGTTAATATTAGCGCAATATTAATTAATCCAAATTAGACTGTTTCTATAACGGTAATCCAATTTTCCTCTATTTTAATTTTCCCGTTATAATTGAATTTGGCGGTTTGTAGAAATGGTCGTTTTATGAAACAACCATTTTGAGTTGCAACCTTACATGAAGAGTTGTTATCTTAAATGAAGAGATGTAACTCTTCAGTATAACCCAACGTTTTTTTGGCTATAAATATATGAACCTTCCCTCAGATTTTCCTTACGAAAATTCTGATTTCTCCTTCTTCTTTCTGCATTTTTTTAACAGAAAAGAAAGCAGTAAGTTGATTTATTACTGTTCTTTGCATTTGTTGTCATTGGAGTTTGAAGTACCACTACACTAGTGAGAGTAATCCGTTCTATCTTGGGAGGAAATAATCCTAAACCTCGGGTACTAGGAGGAGGTTAAATTCCTTAAAAAATACTGTGAACTTAATGGGTTCAAAATAATTCTATTCTTATAGCATTTTTTTTTTATATTTTGAATATATTTTTGTACAGATTACTACAGTATGCAACTATCCATAGAATTTTCATAAGATGCGTTTGAACAAATAATCATATGCATGTACAAAATCCAATAGGAAACGTGAAGAAACACCAAAAAAAAAATAGCATCCAAAAATACAAAATGGTACACTTAATTGGAGAAAAAAGAAGAAGAAAAAGGCGTATATCCACAGAGAAGTCTAGAAGAAGATTTCTAAGTTAGTAATATCTCGAAAAATTAGAACCAAAGTATTACATGCTCACCGATCAGAAATGTTGGAACTCAGGTACACCCATCAAATTGCTCTAACACCAACAGAAATAAAGTAATACCTTAGAAAACCCAACCAACACTCATCAGATTTAGCTTAATTTTGGAGAATCGAAGCAGCAACAGAAGAGGAACTTGGAAGAACACCGAGAATTTATTCGTAATCCTCTTTAAAGTCCCCGATCAGTGAGAGAATAGAGTTAATTATCTATGTTTGCTTGGTAAGATGTGTTGGGATTTGTTAGTAAAAACGAAACAGGTGTGAACGGAAATTGGTGGGAAAAAAAATGAAGGAAATGAAATTTTGAATTAGTTCACTTTACTAATGCACTTTGTCCCTCATTGGAAGAAGGAAGGAAAATTTTTGTACTTATATAGAGAAGCTCATCTTCTAGTTCTTAAAGAGTTAAGAAGAATTGGTGCCTCACGCATTCGTCGCTCGGCTTGTCTTCGGCTTCAGCTTCAACTTCAACTTCAACTTCAAATTTGGTTAGTTGATATGAATTTGGAAGATCACGGAATCATTTTCCAACGGTTGAGTTTGCGACCAAACATTCCATCTGTCGGGATTCAACTTTGTTGGCTATAAATAGAGAGGCTTAACCTTATTTTCTACAACCGAAATCTGAACATCTTGAAGTGCCGGTATCACAGAATAATTATTCGGTTCTATCCTGTGTGAGAGGACTAATTTCCTTATGGACACACAAAAAACTTGTGGGCTCGAAATTTTTCTATTTTGTTTTCTTGAACTAATATACCAACGTTATATATGGTTGGAAATTTTTCTATTTTCTATTTTCTGGTTACTAATGCTAATTTAATAACCTAAAAATAATGTATAAAATACTTTTACAGTTTCAAAATATATAGGTTGATTAATAATTTTTATAGTAGCACATGATCGTTGCAACTTGCAAGAACATCAGGCGTCGCCCCTATGAAGTCACTATTGCTACGGCATATATAGGACTAGAGTGGGATGGCAAGAAAACCATAGCTTAAACTTAAAGGACCATCAGATTTATTAGATTCAAAAACACTACAGCCGACGACACTTTATCAAATTTGCGGAGTGAGCTCTCAAATTCAATCTTGAATTTAATAGAAGTACTGTTAACTGGTAGCAAGATAAACCCCATTAATAACCATGGTCACGCACTCACACTTCATCAAATTGGCGAATTGACACTTTCACAGCTACCATTAAATCGGTAAGTTAATGTATTATATATCAGAAATTTCTCTATCTTTATAAAGTATGATTAAAATCTGCGTATATGTTGGCCCAAGAAATTGAATGGTTTTGAAGATTGACAAAGGAACTCAAAGATGAACCAGGTCCATCACTGGATACATAGACATATGCAGAGTTAAGGCACGTGAGATGCACATGCAGGAGATAAAAAAAAAAAAGGGAAATAAAGAGATATCTCCTGATCGAAAAGATTGCAAAATGATAAGGAGAAGGACTCCTTATTCAGTAAGAACATAATCAAAGATAAGGAATGATTCGAGGAGTTGAAACTAACTAGAACTCTTCCACCAAGGAAGAGTAGCATTAGAACTCTAGTAAATCTCTCATCTACTAATCTTATATATTGCAGATTGTTCTTATTGTATAAGGACGCACAAAAGCAGAAGTTAAGCAAGAATTGAGAGCAAAATTAGCAAGGCAAATTTTGCAAGCAGTTCGTGTGAGATTTAAGTGTGCGACTCTGAAGCTACTTGGACCAGCTAGAAGAAACAGTTCCAATTGTTGTCTTTTAGTCTAGTTTACTTGTAGTAGATGATTTCAACTTGTACCTTTCAGCTTTATCTAGAAGCGTCTGTAATAGGTATCGTGTGTTTAAAGTTATAGCTAACTTGGAGTTTGTCGCAAATAGCTAGAGGCTAGGTTGCTACAAAGGGATTAAAGGTAATCCTAGGTTTACACAAGAGTTTTTGTAAATGCTATTTAGCTCACTGATTTAGTAAAGATCTCTGTATTCTTTATTTTCTGTATTTATTATTCCGCAAACAGTAGAGGTTGGAGCACATAGAAGAATATGGTACTTCTATAACTAGTGCACGCGAAAATCGGACACCACACAAATCAACGCCCCTCTTGTGTGGTATTCACGTTTAGAACATCAATTGGTATTAGAGCGGGTTATCCTTGAAGAGGCTAACACCTTAGGAAAAGATCAAGATGAGTGCACCATCTGGGAACTGGGAAGGACAATCAACGGCTAGGCCTCTCCTGGTGGAAGAACAGGATGAGAGACCATATAATTGGAGAAGACTACGAACTATGGGATATTATTGCTGATGGTCCTTTGGCCACCATGAAGACAAATACTGAAGGAATAAATGTGCCAAAGACAAAAGCTGACTGCACTGCTGAGGATTTGAGAAAGTGGGATAAAAATACCAAGGCCAAGAAATGACTTGTGTGTGGACTTGGTCCAGATGAGTACAACAGAATTCAAAGCTGTACCACTGCCAAAAAAATTTGGGACACTTTGCAAGTGGCTCATGAAAGAACTGCTCAAGTGAAGAGATCTAGAGGTACTTTATTATATTCTCAATATGAGAATTTCTCTATGAAGGAAAGAGAGACCATTCAAGAGATGTACACTAGGTTCACTACATTGACTAATGAACTGAAATATCTTGGAAGGACTCTTCTTGAGGAAGACAAGGTTGAGAAGATTTTGGCAAGGTTCTGCCAATCTCTTGGGAGAGTAAGATCACTGCAATTCAGGAATCCAAGAACGTTGCAACTCTCAAACTGGATGAGCTAATTTGCAATCTCACTACCTATGAACTTAGAAGGCAGATAACGAAGATGGATGCTCCCAAGATGGAAATAAGTCTGGCACTAAGAATCACTGAGGGAGAAGAACTGGAGGAAGATGAAATGGCAATAATCACCAAGGACTTCAAAAATTATCTTATGAGAAGAAAAGGCACCTCAAGAGGTGGAAATTACAACAAGGAAAGGGCACCAGAAAAATCCACCAATGAGGCCTGCTACAAATGTGGAAAAACTGATCATCACATCAAGAACTGCCCTCAGTGGGAAGTTGAATGGAAAAAGGAAAGGTCTGAACATAGGAACCGGAAGAAGGAATGGGTTCATCCCAAGAATAACAAAATATCAACAAAGGCTATGGTTGCTTCTTGGGGAGAAAGTTCAGATGAAGAATCAGATGATGAAGATGGAGATAAACAAGCACTCATGGAAATTGGTGAATCAGATGAGGAATCTCATGAGGAATCTGAGGTAAGTATATTTTATCTCAAAGACAAGATTAAGTTCTTATCCAAAGAGAAACTCTCTGAATAATTGCTTGACTTTATTGATGATTCTGCAGTAATTAATAAAGAAATGGAACTGCTGTCTAAGGAGTGTGTAATGTTAAAAGCAAAGTGTAAAAACCTGGAACTCAGAGTAAGTGAGTCTGTGAGTGAAAATATTGCTCTAAATAACCAGGTTCATCCACTTGAAACAAATGTCCTAGAGTTAAAATCTGAAAATCTAAAACTGAAACTAGGAACCAGTAAAAAGATAGCTGACAAGTCTCAACTCACCTTAGAAGAAAATATAGGAAAACTAAAAGATGAGTTGTATATGAAGGATGAAAAGATAAGAGTGATGAATGAGGAACTTGGTAAGGTCAAGCATGAACTAGACATAACTTGTAAATGGAACAGACCCTCTGATGCTTTGACATGGCTACATGAATATCATAGTAGCAATAGAAGATGACTTGGCTTTGGGAGTCAGCTGCCTAAATGGAATCCTAAAAGCAAGTAACTCACCCTTCCTAAGAACAAAATCTGTACCCACTGTGGTAAGACTGGTCACTACAAAAGTGAATGCAATGCAAAAGAGTAGGCCAGTCAAAAGAATAAAAGTTTTGTTCGAGGGAAGAATCAGTTACCAAATTGGGATAAAAAGAATTTAATTCATCCTTTTGCTTATTGAAAGGGACCCAAACTAGTTTGGGTCCTAAGATTAACCCTTGATTTTCTTTTGTAGGTTCAAGTGAAAGGAAGTAGCCAAATATGGTACATGGATAGTGGCTGCTCAAAACACATGACTGGTAACAAGAACCAGTTCCTTTCACTTGAGGACCTCAAAGGAGGAAATATCTTCTTTGGAAATAGAAATAAAGATGAAATCATTGGGGTTGGTAAGGTAGGTAAGGATGACACTCGTTCCATTAAGAATCTCTACCTAATAGATGGCTTGAAATATAGCCTAACTAATGTGTGGCAATTGTGTGACAGAGATAACTTGGTAGCATTCACCTCTAAAAAATATTTTGTATTAAATCTTATCACTGACAAGATCATTTTGCAGGGAAAAAGAGTGAACAATATATACATCATAGATCTGTCCACACTTTCAGAAAATGAATTAACATGCTTAAGTGTGCTGGACAGTGATCCCCTCCTTTGGAATAAGAGACTTGGACATGCAAGTCTGAGTCAACTCAACAAACTAGTCTCCAAGGACTTAGTGATAGGTCTGCCTAACATTAAGTCCAAGGAAGACAAAGTTTGTGAGGCTTGTGCAAGGGGGAAGCAGGTAAGATCCTCTTTCAAAAGCAAGAAAGTGGTAAGTACCACCAGATCGACGGAACTGGTCCATATGGATCTTTGTGGTCCTATGAGAACCTTAAGCAGAGGTGGTAAGAGATATGTGATGGTGCTTGTTGATGAATATTCTAGATTTACCTGGACATTGTTTCTAACATCTAAAGATGAGGCATTCGACATGTTTACTTCCTGTGTTAGAAAAATTCAAAAACAATTAGGAAATCAACTTGCATCAATTAGGTCTGATCATGGCACTGAATTTGAAAATGCTAAATTTGCTGAATTTTGTTATGAGCATGGCATAGATCACAACTTTTCTGCCCCTAGAACTCCACAACAAAATGGAGTGGTTAAAAGAGAGAATAGGACACTTGAAGATATGGCTAGGACTATGCTTCTTTCTAGTAAACTACCCCATAGCTTCTGGGCAGAAGCTATTAATACTGCATGCTATATCATAAATAGGTGCATGACTAGACCACTTGTAAAGGAGACTCCCCATGAATTACTTAAAGGGAGAAATCCCAATATATCCCACCTTAGGGATTTTGGTTGCAAGTGCTTTGTGCACAACAATGGTAAAGACTCCCTAGGTAAGTTTGATCCCAAAAGTGATGAGGGAGTATTCTTGGGATATTCTTCACATAGTAAGGCCTATAAAGTCTATAACAAAAGAACTATGTGTGTTGAAGAAAGTGTGCATGTAGTTTTTGATGAAACTAACATTCTTTCTGAGAGACAGGAACAAGAGGATGAAGAAATTGGGCTGGTCAGAAACTCAGTCAAAACTGGAGCAACACTGGAGGAAGGAATATGTGATGGAACAGGTCCATTCCTCCCTGGAAACATGACAGGGGGAACTGAACAAATTAATTTCTAAACCTCATTGGAACCTGTACCTGATCCTGTTCCACACCAACAAGGCACTGAAGGAACTTCAAGGAGTAACCAGTTGGTTGTGAAACCATACAGATATCAAAGTTCTCACCCTATTGAGAACATTATCACTGATCCAACCTCTAGAATCAAAACAAGATCCTCTTTGAAGAATCTGTGTGCTTTTGATGCTTTCCTATCTATTATTGAACCTAAAAATGTTGCTGAGTCTTTGTAGGATGCAGACTGGGTGAATGCAATGCAATATGAACTCAACCAATTTGAAAGAAGTCAAGTTTGTCACCTGGTACTAAGACCCTTGGATAGATCAGTAATTGGCACAAAATGGGTCTTCATAAACAAACTTGATGAAGATGGAACAGTTACAAGAAACAAGGCAAGATTGGTGGTTCATGGATACAGTCAGGAGGAAGTCATAGACTATGATGAAACCTTTGCTCCAGTGGCAAGGCTGGAAGTAATAAGACTCCTCATAGCCTTTGCTGCTTACATGGAATTCACCCTTCACCAGATGGACGTCAAGAGTGCCTTCCTAAATGGCTATCTAAAGGAATAAGTGTTCGTCAACAACCTCCAGGGTTTGAGAACAAGGAGAATCCTGATCATGTGTACAAACTTGACAAAGCACTGTATGGACTCAAGCAAACTCCCAGAGCATGGTATGAAAGGTTATCAAAATTCTTGCTTGAGCATGACTACAAGAGAGGTAAAATTGATAGTACTTTATTCTTAAAGGAAAAAGGTAAAGATCTCTTGGTAGTTCAGATATATGTAGATGACATAATCTTTGGAGCAACTACTAAAAAGCTAAGTAAAGAATTTGCTAAACTATTGGGGAGTGAATTTGAAATGAGCATGATGGGTGAGCTTAATTTATTTTTAGGCTTACAAATTAAACAAAATTCAAATGGAACTATGATCCATCAGCAAAAGTATGTGAAAGAGTTGCTTAAAAGGTTTAAAATGGAAGATTCCAAAGAAATTGACACTCCTATTGCAACAACCACAAAACTAGATGTAGATGAACCTGGTTCATCTGTTGATCAAAAGTTGTATAGGCAAATGATTGGTTCATTGTTCTATCTTATCGCTAGTAGACCTGACAATGTTTTCAGCGTAGGACTTTGTGCAAGATTTCAGGCTAATCCAAAGGAATCTCACTTAATTGTTGTGAAGAGAATCTTGAGATACCTTAAAGGCACCACTGATCTCTGTCTTTGGTATCCTAAAGGTAGTAACTTCAATCTTGTGGGATATGCTGATGCTGACTATGCAGGTTTTCTAGTGGATAGAAAGAGCACCTCAGGTATGACACATTTTCTGGGCTCATGCCTCGTGTCTTGGGCCACTAAAAAGCAAAATTATGTGGCTCAATCTACTGCTGAGGCTGAGTATGTGGCTGCAGCCTCATGTTGTGCTCAACTACTATGAATTAAACAATAATTGATAGATTTTGGAATTGATGTTGGATGCATCCCTATCTTTTGTGATAACACCAGTGCTATAAGTATGACAAAGAACCCCGTTCATAATAAAATGACAAAGCACATAGATGTTAGACATCATTTTTTAAGGGATAATTATGAGAAGAGATTGATCTCTATTGAATTCTGTGCTACTGATAGACAAATTGCTGACATCTTTACAAAAGCACTAAGTAGAGAGCATTTTGAAAGGAACATGTTATAATTAGGGATGATTAAGATCACCTAATTGAATCAGTTCAGAATGTAGATGAATTTTTTCTTTTGGCTAGAATTTTTGAAATTTGTGTAAATAATCAGATTAATTGTTGCTCAGTCTCATGCTGTAAATAGCATACTCTTTTGCCATGTTTTGAGATGACTCACTGGTTACTAATGCTATTTTCTCTATTGTTGAAAATTGAGGTTTGATCAAGAGGATTCTGACATAATGAACCTGGTTCATCTGAAAGGTGAGGTATGCGTTATCCCATTTATGAACCAGTTCCGTCTACCCTAAGAGTCCAATAAAATTAAACCACCTAGAACTTAGGGAAGCAGTAACCGTCACTTTTAACTAACCAGTTGCAGAGGTGATTAGACCTCTATTTGACCCAAAAAGGATACCGTTTTATATTAATTGCTTCTCTCTTTTAAAACACCCATCATCACATCTGAAACCACTCACCAACTCTACAACCGTCGAAACCCTTTCATCTTCCTTACCCTCATTCTCAATCCAAAATCTTCTTCTTCCATCTTAAATAAAAATGTCTAACCCTTTGAACAACCCTGGTACTCCACCACCTATTACTCCATCTTCGATTTCTTCAAAACCTCCACCACCAAGTCCTACTCATTCTCAATCCAGTCCCACTATCCTCAACCTAGCCCTAGTTCAGAACCCAGAAAAAGAAGGGCTAAAATGCTTGCTAGAAAAACAATGGCTACAAGTTCTCTCGCCAGAAAATTGAATGCCAAACTACAAGCCAGTCAGGCTCAAGAACAATTCAAGTGATTCATTTAAATCAGCTAGTGAGGAAGCAACATGATCATCTGATTCTGAACAGGTATCATCTGTACCTAAGATCACTTCTTAGAATGTCTCTGAAATAGCGGAGAACTTAGAAAATAAGTTTATTTTGGTTGGGTCTGTGATAGATGTGGAGTTTCCAGAAGTAAGACGAAGAGATAGTAAAAATAAATTTGAGAAAGAAAAAGAGAGAAAGGGAGGTCGAAGCAAAGCGAGGGGAACAGGGGAAGAGACTACTAGTTTGTCTATCTGTGGTAACAGTAGTAATAGAAGAGGGAGCCAAGAAGTCAGGGGGAAGTGAATCACCAGAAGCGGCTGAGGAGTTGGTAGATATAGGGAATTCTACAGATGAACCTGGTTCATCTACTGAGGAAATCTTAGAAGATCTTTTGAAAAAGTTAGGTGAAAGTTATAAACCAAAGACGAAAAGAACTCCCAAGGTTCAGAATTCTGGAACAACTGGAGCAAGTAAGAAGAGGAAGGCCACTCCCTCTGCTGATTCTGAAATTCCTCTTCCAAGAGGAACAACCACAAGAAGCACACTAAGGCAGAGTGAGGAGGAGTTACAGAAAGCCTTGGAAGAGAGTAAAAGAAAGAGGGTTGTAAAGGGAAAGGAGAATGTTGTTGAGCTTGTAGAGGCTGTTGAGATTAATGAGATGGACCTGGTCTATCAAGATGAACAAATGGCAGGGGTTGAGATTCAGACTCCAAGACCAAAGAAAGCAAAGACTTCCTCCAAGAAGCCTACACCTGTGTTTGCTGAACCCTCAACTTTAGCCAAGAGAACTAGGTCTACAGTAAAACCTAAGAAAGTGCAAATTGTTGAAGATGATGACTGGAGTGAAAATGATGGAACTGATTCGGATGGAGAGAAGGATAACTTGACAAAATTTGGGAAGTGCACCATTTTAAAGGGGAGGTTATTGAAAGATTTGGAAGAAGCAGGCATGATCTTGTTGTTGGATAAGCTGGAGGTGCAGGATTGGAAGGACATGGTCCTTCAGTTGGATGGACGTTTGGCCAGAAATGAGATAGTTGAATTCATGGATAATGCTGCTGTCAAGGATGGGAGAGTCACTAGCCAAGTGAAATGGATAGAAATCTCTTTTGATGCCAAAGAATTAGGAGAGATACTTGGCATTCCATCTTAAGGTTATGATTACTACACCAGGAAAAAGTGGCCAAGATTAGATGATCTTCCAACTGCTCTGCAAATCACAAGAAAATTCCGCGACAATGCAGAGGAGGTTGAGCCTAAGGCAGTTTACAAGAGTGAGATAATGCCCCCCACACAAAGTGGTATTTGATTTTATCAACAAGTGTGTACTGCCAGACAAGAGAGGAGACACATTGCTAACTATATGGATTTCGTTCTGATGGAGTTCCTAGACAGTGGAAGGCAAATAAATTGGCCCTACTTCATCATTCAGCTGCTGGACAGAGTGATCCATGGCTGTAAAGCCCATGCCATTCCATATGGTTTCATTCTTACCTCTGTCATTGGCCACTACAAGGTGCCTTTGAAGAAAGCAAAGATGGCTTCAGCCAAGGATCACTTTGGCATTACTACTCTTCTGGCTTGTGACTATGCTGTCAATATCACTGTAAATGAACCGGGTTCATCCAGGAAGACACGTGTGAACAACAAAGTCAGAGCACTTGTGCATCAAAATGGGATGAACGATGCAGAAACACTTCGGCTGAATAACCGTCTAGTAGAGGTTGAATTTGAGAGGGATGCTCTCAGAACTGAGCTTGCTAAAGAGAAGGAGACGAATGAGGGAATCCTTAGGGATATGCTATCTCTTCTCCAAGCCAAAAACCCAGTCTCCAGCACTTCCCAGACTTAGTAGTCCAGCCTATCTTAGTACTTCAGTGACCCAGATTCGGGATTTTTTTGTTTTTGTTGCTCATGGTCTTAACTTTTTTCTATTTCTGTCTGTGGATTGTGGATGAACAATGCCTTCTATCAATGAATTCTGCTGTTTTTTTGCTCTTAATTTTGTTTCTTTTTCTTTGATAGATTAAATTATTGGTTCACTATTGATGATTAATCCATGATTGCACTTGCAGTTGCCCCAGTGGCCATGAGTAATTCTTAAATATCTGGGACTTTTCAAAATTTGTAACTTTTCGATTATGCCAAAAGGGGGAAAATGGTTATGTGCTACACTGAACAGGTGATATTTATAACCTAATGAACCTGTTTCTTTTATGATAAATACTCAATACTATAAAATGTGTTAATGTTGGATTAAGTTGGTTACAAGCCTCAGCACAGAGTTTGTCATCATAAAAAAGGGGGAATTTGTTGGCCCAAGAAATTGAATGGTTTTGAAGATTGATAAAGGAACTCAAAGATGAACCAGGTTCATCACTGGAGACATAGACACATGCAGAGTTAAGGCACGTGAGATGCACATGCAGGAGATAAACGAAATCTGGGAAATAAAGAGATATCTCCTGATCGAAAAGATTGCAAAATGATAAGGAGAAGGACTCCTTATTCAGTAAGAACAGAATCAAAGATAAGGAAAGATTCGAGGAGTTGGGACTAACTAGAACTCTTCCACCAAGGAAGAGTAGCATTAGAACTCTAGTAAATCTCTCGTCTACTAATCCTATATATTGCAGATTGTTCTTATTGTACAGGGACGCACAAAAGCAGAAGTTAAGCAAGAATTGAGAGCAAAATTAGCAAGGCAAATTTTGCATGCAGTTTATGTGAGATTTAAGTGTGCGACTCTGAAGCTACTTGGACCAGCTAGAAAAACCAGTTCCAATTGTTGTCTTTTAGTCTAGTTTACTTGTAGTAGGTGATTTCAACTTGTACCTTTCAGCTTTATCTAGAAGCGTCTGTAATAGGTACTGTGTGTTTCAAGTTATAGCTAACTTGGAGTTTGTCGCAAATAGCTAGAGGCTAGGTTGCTACAAAGGGATTAGAGGTAATCCTAGGTTTACAAAAGAGTTTTTGTAAATGCTGTTTGGCTCACTGATTTAGTAAAGAGTTTGGGAAAATCCTACTGGGAAGTAGGTCGTGGTTTTTTATCTTTTGAGTCAGGTGTTTTCCACGTAAAAATCTTTGTGTTCTTTATTTTCTGTATTTATTATTCCGCAAACAATAGAGATTGGAGCACATAAAAGAACCTGGTCCTTCTATAACTAGTGCACGTGAAAATCAGACACCACACAAATCACCGCTCTCTTATGTGGTATTGATGTTTAGAACATCAATACATATTATACTCTCCAAATTTTACTTATGAGACCGTATTGAATATGTTATTGTTGTTGTGGTGATGCAAATTTGCTCCACGATGTGAAAGAATTTAACTTTATTTGCCGTTTATTAATTGATAAATAATTGGGTCAAATTGGGCTCATGCCCCTAGCAAAAGAGCTAATTTATGCACTTACTCAAGACGGAGCATATATTAATTGATCCTAATTAGAGTAAATGTTATTACACTGATTAGCACCGGTGCAAGCACGTGTCCTACACGTGGCAAAACTTTAAACCCATCCCTTTTCTTTTGCCTAACGAGTATGAGTAATTTATTATTTGCAAATATGGAGTGCAGCATTTGCTAATATCTCTTCAAACTATAGAAATTGGAGTGCTTTAAATCTGAAACAGAAAAAATAAGTATGGTAGAGTTAAAAGAAAAGTGGGAGAAATTTAACCAAAGGAAATTGGGACACTTTTGGAATAAAATAAGACAGTGAATATGCATGTCACCAACAAGGAAATTGGGATCCAATTTACAGAAAATGGTTCTGTTGTTTGGCATTTTCGCAAAAGAAACTTGGGGGATTTCTTTATGTGTATATAATACATATTAAATCATATTAGCTTCTTCACGTGTTTATTTCTTTATATCCCGAATTCAATCGTAAAAAAAATTAAGCCCCCACTGTTAAATCTCCTCCTCCAAAGTGTCCTTCCAACTCTCTGCAAAGTTACAATTTCAATTTTATGAGGTTGAGTGTTAAAACGATCACTTCAAATACAAATATTTGGAATTAAGATTTGTATATGTTTAATATAATTATTTGAGCAACAACTATGTCAACCCATAGTCGGACTTCTAGTTTCACCTAAAGAAAGTAACAAAATCTTTTAATCAAACTTTTGGAACTGTAATGCGTAAAAAAATAAAATAGAGGTGTACAAATCGAATCGGAAAATTGCATCAAACCGTGATTAAAAAACTCGACTAGGTTTGGTTTGGTTTGATATTGAGTAAAAAATCCGAAGCAAACAGACATATAAATATATAATTTTTATATATTCTTTTAAGATTTTATATAGAATTTTCTTTAAGAAATATATAGAAATATTTGAGATTATCTTGTGGTATATAATATTTAATAGTATATGAAGTGCTTTATATTTATTAACCTTAAATAATGGATTGTATGATAATTTTCTCATCAAGTGTTACTGAAATGTATCAATCTCTTTGTTCTACCATATTCATTAGTATATGTTAAGATCTATAAAATTCATACATCTTTTTCGAATGTGAAGTGATTATTATTATTTAGGTATTATATTAATTTTTACGTTTAATTACTAAATTTGGTTAAGCTTGAAAGTGTACATCAATGAAAAACTATTGTCAGACGACTAAAAAAATATTATGTGTAACTAAGAAAATTATCCCATAAGAATATTTTAATAAATAACGTGTTTGTCAATTTTTTATATTTTTATTAAAAATATATTTACTTATAAAAAATTTAACAAAATAAAATTAAAAATAATATTTAAATAACAAAAAACCTAAAAAACCCAAAAAAATCAACAAAATCAAATCAATTCAAATAGTTTAATTTAATTTTAATAAAAATCAAACAAACCCGATCCACCTATAGAATAAACCATCGATCAATTAAGTAGTCTCCACGTACGTGGCTCTATAAAAGAAGAAGCATTCCTTTTAAGAGGGCTAGCTGATCAGCTGACTTGCTAAGCCAGTAGCTAGTACAAGGCAGGCTCCAATAAGAAGCGAAATATCCGCTGTAACCACCAAAGGATGTGGTGCAGTAGATAAGACTGCTCTTTCTTTAACTAGAAATTTCGGGTTCGAGCCCTGAATATGAAAAAATTCTTGATAGGGAGTGCTTCCTCCCGAATGGAACCCTACGTGGCACGAATCCGGATATAATCGGATTTCAATACGACTACCGAACTCCGGGTCAAAAACCAAAAAAAAGAAATATCCGCTGTAACACCACCGTACCATCGCGGCTAGCCTTTGTAGGTAAATGCAAAAGGTGGACAATAGCGGGTAGATGCGTAGGCCGGACCCCGGGATAAGAGAGGGAATGGGGAGACAACGAATTGAATTAGAGATGTTATTAATTGGAGGCTCCAAAAAGACTGTCAATGTGCTTTCCCTTTGGTCTTTGAACTTTGAACTATGTATGTATTGCCAAGTTTCAACAATTATGATCTACTTTAGACATTATAGTTTTGTGGGTCGCCTAGAAACTTATTAGATTAGATTAATTACCGGAGGAAAACTACATTTCTTACTTGCTAGGCATTGGCATTAATCTATCGTGACTCAGTACTTGTCCTCTCTCATGTCTCGAGGTTTAATTTTTCTTTACCTCTATTTTATTATTCACTTTCTGGGGGCGCGTTTTGTCGATAGATACAGTATAATATTTAAATATTTCGATTTGATATTTTCGATATTCGATTTTTTAAAATATTATATTAATACCATACCTAATTAAATATGGTATGGTTCAACTTTTCTCCTTTCGATTACGATTTTGTTCGATTTGGTAATTTTGATTTGTTCGACTCGAATATTAACTAGTGCATAAAGCCATAGACTGTAATATCTGAAACTAAGGTATTCAGATATACGAAAAAAATATTAGTATAATATTGCGTAAAAATTATGAAAACCAAAAATATTAAACTAGACGGGAGAAAGGTTGATACGTAAATAGGCAACCAAAGAAATGGAGGAAAGACAAATATATTGGGGAACAAGGTAAAGATTAAAAAAATTATAAAAAATAATGGAAAGAAAAATTTAGAATCATAATATTTATGTTATAATAAATCATATATGTATTTTGTAACTTAGTATTGTTTGACCCAAAATTTAGATCTAGGTTTAAACAATTAGATTTTATAATAGAATAAAGTTAATCTTATCTAATATTAATATCCAAAAAATTGTTTAATTGATTACTTAGCAAGATGTCATGAGTACTGTTCAAATAGCAATAATGGGCAACATTAAAGCGATATTTAATGGCTCAAGAACAAAGAGAATAACATTAAATAGTAGTAAATAATAAATAATGACATTTATGTAAATAAATGCAAGTGAGTTAGCCGAAAAGGGATGATATTCTTTGATATTCCATCTGACAATATAAATGATTGATGAGCCTTTGAATATTCATATTCTTCTTGGATTGTGGGAGAAAAGTTAGATAAAAATCTGAAGAAAATGTTTATTTTATACATGTATAATAAAACACGAATCTTCAGAGAATGTCAATGTATTATTTTTTTTACAATGACTGTCCAATCCCCTTCTATAACTACATATTTTTTCTATTATAAGGGCACATGAGCTACAAATACCTTAATAGTATAGATCCGAGGAATATTCACTAGAATATTCTCTTTGAAGTCTTATTTCTAAAACTAGTCGTTGCTACTCTGCTAAATGGAGTACTCATCTTCGTCCTCGACCTTCGTTGATTCCTCGCAGATAACAGCGGTCGTGGTCGTTTTGACGAAGAAGCGACGTGGCTTTTTGTGAACCGTATGTTTCAAACTCTTGGTTTCCCGGGTGCCTTGCTGGAATCGTTTTGTCCATGAAAAAGAGTGACATCATGACGTCACTCGCCATGATGACGCATGTTCCCAAAGGGTCACATCGATTTATGCGCGACTTTTATTGGCTCAGCCGTTTTGATTCTTGGGTCAATCATGATGAGTCATTCCGGGTCTCGTGACTTCATCTCTCTAAATAGGGATCATTCCCTCATTATTCAGATTTTACTCTTTGGAATCAACTTTGTTTTTGCGCAGGTTTTTTTGTGATTCTTGAACCCTCTTTGCTTCCCGATTTTCAACTTCTTCTCATACTCTTATCTTCTAAAAACTTATTAACCATGTCTAATCTTCTCCCTAAAGTTGATGAAGAGAGACACGCCATTCCTTTGGCTATTGTGTTCCATGCTCATTGGAAGGTGTCGTCGCTGCCGTAGAAGATGAAGCTCTTCCTTTAGGGGTTGAGATCATCCCCCGTAACCCTAAGGCTAGGTTTGATTTTAAACGATCATCGGACGTGATGATCGGACAATTTCTATCATCGATGACGTCCAAGTACTTGGCTGAATTCAAAACCAAGTTTGGCCTTCCCAGCCATGTAGAATTGATCCCTGCTGGTGAGGACAAAGTGCACGTTCATCGTCCTGGATATTATGCTCTCTATACATACCCATTTACCATTGGCTACTCATTCCCTCTTCTCCCGCCGGTGGAGGGATTTTGCCGCCATATAGTGTTTGTCCCGCTTAGCTTGCCCCTTATGTTTATAAGGTCATCAAGATGCTATCAAAATTTGTTGAACTTGCTGGGGTCGAGGTCACGGTGCGACACTAAGCGCATCTGTTCGCACCTAGCTTCTACAACGGGATGATGTTGAACCTTCGACATCGTGGGGGAAAATGCTTGGTGGTGAAGATGGACGATAAGGACAGTCGACAATTCTGGCTCGACTACTTCTATGTGAAGACTGAGACAATCGTGGCTATTGTCGACAGTTTCCCCGAGGCCTAGAACCACACATGTAAGTGTTCGATTTTTTAAAACCTTTTGAAGCACCTTGTTTATCTCAAATTGGTCGAATAATTCTTCTCTCCCTGCAGCCACTAGTCGTCCTCCTCCTCTGGAGATACGTATCGCTGACTGGGTCAAGCAGGCTCTCCCTACACCGTGGGGATTCGTGAGTGGCCGAGCTTCTTTCAGAAGTTCATACCGACCATCCCCTCGGCAAGTAATTTTTCTCTTCTGACCGTGATCATATTTTGTATTGACTTGTGTCGTGATAAACCCCTATGCTTATTCTTTTTTAGGTTTGGTCAGGGGGACTACAAGAAGGAATAGGGAGCTCGTGCCCACTTTTAAGAAGAGAAGGGACGCCATGCCTTTCGTCTCTGTCCCCGTTTTAACCCTTGCACCTTTCGCCTCTGGCCCCGTTTTGGCTGCTATGCCCGCTCCTCTTTTATTTTTGCTTGTTGACGAGGATGATGAAGTCTCATCTAGTGATGGGGACCTACGGTCCCGTAAAAGGAAAGTTGTGGACGCAAGATGGGAGTTCCTTTGGCCGTCGACTCAGCAGAAGGTCAATTCACATTTTGGGAGACGATAGCGATACACGTTGGGGATGATATTGGGGTGAGCTCTGAAGCCCCTCAACTGGAAGAGGCTAATGAGGGCGTGCCCTTACGTCCCGAGGGGGAGATGCTCGTGGAGAGGACGCTGGATGACAACTCCATGTCTGAAAGGCAAGAGAGGGATTCATATACCAGGTCGGCAGCGGATGTTTCTCCGCCTGACAAGGACAAAGATAAGGATGTCATCGATAAGGGCGATGAGTCAGATTCTGATATGGACCGTGACGATCTTAGGATAATCGATGAGGGACTCACTTCGATCGAGGTGAGGATGGAGGGAGGCTCAAGGAGCATTATGTTCTCAATTGATTTGCTGAGAAATACCGAGGAGGTTGTATTGGTGAAAAAAGAGTTTCAAACGTGTAATAAATCTTGATGACTCAGTAGTCTACGTGGAGAAACGAAGACACGACAGTTGGACGAGACTTTAAGAAGAGGTACGAGGAAAAGAGGCACGGCAAATCACATCCATGGGTTAATTATCTACGGAAGTCTCAACCTGATTGAGAAGATGAAGAGACACAGTCAAAAGTGTATTTGGACAGAATAAAGGGCAGATTCAGAGATCTTCAAATTAGAGATCCATATGTTACACAACATTCACTCAACAGTTACAGTTGATCCATTGTAACGTTACATTAGAGTCATTATTACTCATTAATGCTCAATCACCAAAAAAGGTAGACGTTATGTTAGGAAATTCTCTATATAAAGGAGAAAAATATAACCTGAAAGGGATAAGAAAAAAAAACATTCGAACTACTATTGCAATATACGTACTTTTTGTGCATCTTACTGCTTTCCATTTACAAGTTTTCCTACAATTATAATATTATTCTTTGGTTATCAGAAACCCGTGTTCTTCTTAAAATAGCTTTGGGCAAAGAATCCAATTCTTTGGTTAAACAAATTGGCTCCGTTACCGGGAATCTGATAATCTTTATTTGCTTTTCAAGCGATATCCTCTGAACTATGTCGAACTCCAATGACAACAACCAGCAAAGGAATGGAACCCCAGTTCCATCGCCTTCAGGGACCCCACGTGGTTCAAGGGAAAAATCCCCAGAAAGATCCAATAAGAACAATGATAATAATGATCAAATGGTGGAACAAGATCGGGTAAAGCAAATGATTGCAGAGTATGTGAGCCAAGCTTTGCAAGATTGCGAGGGGATTACCGGCAGCGTTACCTGCACCACCGACACCACTCCCCAATAATACCATCACCATGGGAAATCCTCAATCTGGGTTGGCAAACTCAGGATGGGGAGATACTCCTAATGAATCTCTTGAAGCGAGACCATATATGTCTAATAACTCTGAATTACAGACTTTATTACTAACTTTGCAGAAATAGGTGAAGGAGAAAAACGATCGAATCGAACAAATTCCTGGAGTACCACCTGTTATCAAAGGCATTGACATTGATAGATATTCTCAACAACCTTGGAAACCAAGCGCAACACCAGTACCCATTCCAAAGAATTTTAAAATGCCCGACGTACCTAAATATGACGGGACAACCGACCCACGCGACCATGTAACTGCTTTTACCACCGGAGTGAAGGGCAACGACCTAACAAAACAAGAAATTAAGTCGGTCCTAGTTAAAAAATTTTGAGAAACACTTACCAAAAGGGCGCTAACCTGGTATTCTCTTCTCCCTAAAAACTGTATTGATTCTTTTGCTGAGCTTGCAAATTCTTTCATAAAGGCACACTCCGGTGCGCAAAAAGTCAAGAAAAGGATGGAGGACATCTTTAAAATAAAACAAGGAGACACGGAACTACTTCATGAATTTGTAGACAGGTTTAGACGAGAAAGAATGCAACTACTAAGGGTGCCTGATAATTGGGCAGCCATGGCATTCACAAGTAATCTAAATGACAAAAGCTCAGAAGCCACGAGAAGACTCAAGGAAAGCTTGAGAGAATTCCCAGCTACAACATGAAACTATGTTTATAATAGGTATAGTACTAAACTTCGAATAGAAGAAGATACCATTGCTCGTCCGAAAGAGGAAGATTATACCAGATCCAGACATTCAGAATCAGACAGGAGATCAGGTAAAAATAGGTACGATCCTTACTTGGGACCATCGGGGCGTGAAACTCATCCCAGGTCGAAAACACCAGGTCAGATTATGGACCACCAAGCAGAATGCGGGCTCGTACTCATCCAGATCCATAAGGGATCAAGATCAACGACCTAGAGGTAATACGCGAATTGGAGATCATACCTTTAATGTAAGTACCTCCGAACTAATTTCAGTGTTAAGAAATTTGGGTAATAAGGTTTGATGGCCCAAAGAGTTGAGGTTGGGTCCGAATAAGAGGAACCTAGATCTCTGGTGTGAATTCCATAATGATCACGGACACAGAACTGCAGATTGTAGATTTTTGCAAGGTGAGGTAGAACAATTATTGAAACAGGGCTATTTGATAGAATTGTTCAGTGAAAAAGGTAAACATGCATACATGAAGAACAAACAGAAGCCCCCAAAACCTCCATCTCCAAAATGAACCGTCAACATAATACACGGAGGTGTAGAAGTAAACGGAGTGTATGAAAAACAACCACAAAGTTCACAATTACACATGGAAACGGGTTCGTGAAAATCTGGAAGCAGACGATATAACCTTCGATGATGCAGATATCGGCGGATTAATGCTTCCTCACAATGATGCTCTGGTAATATCTTTACTTATTCATGACACTAACGTAAAAAGAGTGTTGATTGATCCAGGTAGTTCAATCAATATCACTTTGCTAAGAATCGTGGAAGAAATGCTATTGGGGAATCAAGTAATCCCAAGGGCACGAGCCATATCAAGGTTTGATAACTCTACAGTTATAACAAAAGGAGAAATTGAACTTAGCACTTATGCTGAGGGAGTGATCAAAAGTACCAGGTTCCAATTCATCGATACTGACATGGCTTATAACGTAATCGTGAGAAGGCCATGGATCCACGACATGAAAGCAATACCCTCCACCTTGCATCAGGTAATTAAATTCCCCTCTGAATGGGGGATTCCGCAAATTAGAGGCGATCAGCAGACCGCGAGAAATATAAATTCCGTAGTACACTACAACAAAAAAGTAGAGGTGAAAGAATCAAAGGATAAGGAAACCTCCCAAGCAGGTGACACCGCCCAAACAGACACGGAAGAAATTACAACCCAAATAGGTACGGAAGGTATTACTGCTGAAACAACTACGGAAAATACTTATGAGAAAGTGAATCAAGTCACCACGAAAGAGGCATTGGACCACACGGATGTAGATTCCAGACCGGACGTCATTCATGTATCGGAGGAAAATGAGCACATCAAAACAACTACGGAAGAGCTCGAAGTTGTTCCATTGTCTAAACAAAAGCCTGAACAGAAAGTGTACATAGGCACGAGGTTGAGTTCCGGTCGAAGAGGTAAGTTCATTAATTATTTAAAGGCTAATACAGATTTCTTTGCGTGGTCCCACTCAGATATGACAGGTATCCCGCTAGAAATAATGACTCATAAACTAAATGAAGATCCATCCTTCGTACCTGTTAAGCAGAAGAAAAGAAATCAAGGACCATTCAAGAATCAAGTGATTGACGAAGAGGTACAGAAACTCTTAAAGATTGGTTCAATACGAGAGGTAACGTACCCTAACTGGCTAGCTAACACTGTGGTAGTACCTAAAAAGAATGGAAAATGGAGAGTATGCGTAGATTATACTGACTTAAATAAAGCATGCCCCAAAGATTCATTCCCATTACCACATATAGATCAAATGATTGATGCCACCACAGGTCATGAATTGTTAAGATTTTTAGATGCGTATTCTGGTTATAATCAGATTAAAATGGATCCCTTAGATGAGGAAAAAACCTCCTTTATTACAAGCAGGGGGACTTATTGTTATAAAGTCATGCCTTTTGGCTTAAAAAATGCTGGAGCCACATATCAAAGGCTAGTGACCAAGATGTTCCAGGAACATCTAGGAAAAATAATGGAAGTTTACATTGATGACATGCTGGTAAAATCAACACGGGCGGAAAACCATTTCCAGCACCTCTCTATTACCTTTGACATTTTACGCAGGTATAATATGAAGCTTAATCCAGAAAAATGCGCTTTTGGCGTGGAATCAGGTAAATTCTTGGGTTTCCTTGTATCAAACAGGGGAATAGAGGTAAATCCTGATCAAATTAAAGCTATAGAAGAAATACCTGATGTACTTATAAATAAAAAAGAAGTTCAAAGACTAACGGGAAGAATTGCAGCCTTAGGAAGATTTATTTCCAAATCTTCCGAGAAAAGTTTCAAATTCTTTGCAGTTCTCAAAAAGCAAAATCGATTCGAATGGACTGAAGAATGTCAACAGGCTCTCAAAAACCTAAAGGATTATCTATCAAAACCTCTGTTGCTGTCAAAGCCGAAGGAGGGGGAGCGGCTATACGTCTACCTTGTTGTCTTGGAAATTTCTATAAGTGCAATATTGGTAAGGGAGAATAAAGGTAAACAATCTCCTATTTATTATGTAAGNGAGAAGTTCAAAGTATACGTGAAGAATTGCAGCCTTAGGAAGATTTATTTCCAAATCTTCCGAGAAAAGTTTCAAATTCTTTGCAGTTCTCAAAAAGCAAAATCGATTCGAATGGACTGAAGAATGTCAACAGGCTCTCAAAAACCTAAAGGATTATCTATCAAAACCTCTGTTGCTGTCAAAGCCGAAGGAGGGGGAGCGGCTATACGTCTACCTTGTTGTCTTGGAAATTTCTATAAGTGCAATATTGGTAAGGGAGAATAAAGGTAAACAATCTCCTATTTATTATGTAAGCAAGACATTACTGGATGCTAAAATTAGATATCCACACCCAGAAAAGTTAGCCTTAGCTCTAATCATGGCATCTAGAAAATTAAGGCCATACTTTCAATGCCAACCAATCACAGTTGTGACCTCGTATCCATTAAAAAACATACTTCATAAACAAGAAATATCAGGAAGATTAGCCAAGTGGGCCATAGAATTAAGTGAGCATGATTTTGTCGCTGATTTTAGTAATAGCATTGTCCCTGAAGTGGAGAAAGAGTTACAACTCTTCAATGGTGTTAATCCGGGTCTATGGACCCTATTTACAGATGGTTCTTCCAATATAAAAGGTGCCAACTTAGGCATAGTCTTAATATCACCCATGGGTGAAAATACACGGCAGGCTATCAAATGTTATCCTATAACTAACAATGAAGCGGAATACAAAGCTGTTATTGCAGGGTTAGAGCTTGCACGAGAGCTTTCAATAGAGCAAATCGAGATCAAAAGCGATTCCTAATTGGTAGTAAATCAGATGTAGGGGACTTACATTGCTCGAGAAACTCGGATGCTACAGTATCTGGAAAAGGCACGAGAGCTCGTGATACAATTCAAAACATGGAAGGTAGTACAAATACCTAGAGAGGAAAATGCAGAAGCAGATGCATTAGCTAACCTCGCAGCAGTCATAGAAGTAACAAACAAGGACAATGCAGTTGTCGTTCATCTATTCCATTCAGCGATCAACCAGGATAGGAATGAGGTAACTTCCAACAATTTAACCTAGGATTGGAGAAACGAAATCCAAATTTTTTTACAGAACGGCACCGTACCTGAAGAAAAGAAAGTAGCTCAAGCACTTCGCCGCAAAGCTGCACGAACTGCCTCATTCGCAACTTGTTATATCGCAAAATGTTCAGAGGGCCCTTAGCAAAATGCCTCGGACCTAACCAAACGGAGTTTGTGATGAAAGAAGTCCACGAAGGACACTGTGGAAATCACTCAGGGGCTAGATCCTTAGTGAAAACCTTAATCAGAGCTGGATATTATTGGCCTAAGATGGAAGAAGAGTACGAGGACTTCGTGTTCAAATGCGACAGATGCCAAAGGTTTTCTAATAACATGCATCGACCAGCGGAACTATAGCACTCAATAATATCCCCATGGCCTTTCATGAAATGGGGGATGGACATAGTGGGACCTCTTCCCATAGCTAAAGGACAGGTACGATTTTTGCTCATGCTAACCGACTATTTTACAAAATAGGTAGAGGCAGAAGCTTTCAAACAGGTGCGAGAAAAAGAAGTTAAAAGTTTCTTATGGCGAAAAGTAATATGCCGCTTTGGGATACCGAAGGATATCATGTGTGATAATAGCCCACAATTCATAGGCTCGCAAATCACAGAATTCTTCGAAAGCTGGCAAATTAAATGAATCACTTCAATGCCATACCATCCCGTGGCTAACGGTCAAGATGAATCAACGAATAAAGTCATAATCAATAATATAAAGAAGCATCTAGATAGAGACAAAGGAAACTGGCCTGATGAGTTACTAGCGATACTATAGGCATACAGGAGAACTTCAAAAACAACCACGGGAGAAACTCTGTTCGCACTTGTCTATGGCTCAGAAACCTTAATACCTGTAGAGATTGGCGAACCAAGCTTAAGGCTTACAACATCTGCGGAGGAAGCAAACAACGACGAATTGAGGACCAATCTGGACCTGCTCGAACCATGGAGAGAAGCAACATTGATACAGATGGCAACTCAAAAACAAATCATAGAGCATTATTACAACCGTAAAGCTCATCTCAGGTACTTCAAGATTAGGGACTTCGTCCTCAAAAAAGTCCTTCAATCAATGAAATAAGCAGGTGCAGGAAAGCTAAATCCAAAATGGGGAGGACCCTACAAAATCCGAGGCATAGCTGGGAAGGGCGCATACGAGTTGGAAGCTATGGACGACAGAATCCCACCAACAAGTTTGAATGCCATTCACTTGAAGAAGTAATACTTTTAAGGAAAAGAAGTACCCCCAGTCAGGTATCACACGTTCGATTTTATTTTAAACATTTGAAATTTTACTAACCTTTTTAGATGATAGGCATAAAGCTAACCTATCACCAGATGATGATATTAGACCTGCAAAGACGCGAGGAAATAACTAATTCCCCGTCTAGGGTTACACTTTCTGATGGAAATTTTAAAGGCTTAAGTAGTCATTATCTAAAAATTATATACCTTCGAGTCCCGTATGTTTTTCCTTTTCAGGAAAAGGACCACAAGGAAGGAATAGTCAAGTGCTCGAGATTTCATTATTCAAAGCTCAAACACTTGGGGGACTATACAGTATGGAAGGCAAAAACAAAGCAAAAAAGACTATCAAAAAGTCAAAGCTCGAGCCTGAAGATCCATCTATCCAGCAAGCCAAGTGATACGAGCAAAATCTAAAGAGCCAAAGACTCTAACACAAAGCCTAATCCAAAAAACCTTTGAACATGTTCAGGTTAAAAGGCAAATTAAAATGCACATCTTTGTACTTATTCAAAACAGTTAAGGATAAAAGATCATCATCATTGTACTCATTCAAAAATGTTGTAACTAAAAACAGTTACGAAAGCTTTGTACTCATATAGAAAAATGTTATCAAATAAAACAGTTACAGATGAAAGATCAAAATCCTTGTACTTGTTCAAAAAATTGTAAAACAGTTACGGATGTAAGAGCATTTCCCTCGTGCTTATTGAAAACTGTTGTCAACAAAAACAGTTACAGGAGAAAACCTTAATTTGAATAAAAACTGTTACGAACGAAAAACAGTTTCCCTCTTGTATTAACTCAAAAAAACTGATACATACAGAAAACAGTTACGAAATACAAGTGTATATCAAATCTGTTAAAAGAAAACAGTTGCAACATGAGTTCTAGACGATAATCAAACACACGTAAAATGTTGTGAAAGTTCAAACGAAAAAACTTTCCTCAGAAATATTCTTAAACATGTGAAAAATTCCTACCACTCTATTGCATTATTACACCTTTATGAAGTTGAGATGTCTTTTTCATTAAGTGTTGATCAGAAAGGGCCCTCTTTCACAAATGCCTACTACAATTAAGCATACATTTTATATGACACCGTGCCTATTACGAAAAAGTGCGAGTAATCTAAAGCATTCTATATGTAAAACTCAGAGGTAAAACTAAAACCTCAAAAAATAAAGCATGCAAAAGACTTAAAGAGTAGAACAGAAACTCAACGGAAAACAAAAGTCATACTTGCATTAATATATTAAAATGGCTAATTAAAAACTAGGTATTAACTTATACTTAGCCGTATTGATTTTTTATATATACATTGAGGTGCCCCTAATTTTCATTTGGGGACTTTAGATAGATCCAAATTTACCCCCGACGGGACTGGGGGTAACCACCAATTGAGAAAAAAAAGGGGCGGGGGGTGAATCAACGTCTTAATCTTCTTGAGGAGGGGGATTGACTTCTTCATCAGCAGAAGGAGTAAGAGCAGCTTGGGACGAAGAGGCTTGGACAGCAGGAGTCTCACCTTCAGGTGGGGAAAGATCCAAACCTTGTTGAGCCTTTTCCATGGCTTCCTTGATCTTAACAATTTTAGCGTTAAGGTCGAAATCTCCTCGACTCATTTTCGTCAATGTATCGAGGCGAGAATTCATGTATGCCCAACTAACATCAACAGCTGCCGCCTCTTCGAGACTTTTATAATCTCTTTTCCATATCTTAAGCTCAACTCTTAACCCATCCTTCTTAACTTCAGCAGCTTCATGGGCAGCCCTCAAAGGAACAATTGATTCCTCCAAAGATTGGGTTTTGTCTAAAGCAATGCGAAGATCCTCTTGAGTCCGGGTAAGTGACTGCACAAGCTAGTAAGGATTTCAAGCTCCTAACTTTTTTTGAGGCACAGGATAATTGCTCAACAAACAAAGACTCAATAATGTTCTTGTCTTTGTCCGCTTGGTTAGAAGAAGCCTTCTCTACTGCCAACTCCGCAGCCACAACTCTCATCTGCCGCTCCAAGGTATTCTTTTCTTCTTCTAAGGCTTCCATCGAGCCTCAGGCTTTCATATTGCCCCTTCCAATTCCCTGCTTCAGCATGCCACTCCTTTAGCTCTTGCTCTATGTTAGAAATCCTCTTCATGAGTTTTGTGCCTATGAGATTGATCTACAAAACCAAAATCAATTAGATACAGTAAGGACATGCATAAGAACGAAATACAAAAAAATGAACATTACCTTCAAGGAGGAATGCACAACCTCATTAGCCCAGGTAAGAGAACTGTGACTATCTAGCTTGGACCTCTATGTTGGGCCAATCAAAGGCTTCAGCCACACTTCGGATTGGCCAGATTTCTTAAAAAGGCTCCCATCAGCCGGAACCTCAATTAGCACTTGCCTCATCCTCCTGCTGGAAGACACTACTTCTCTAACAGGAGGCACATAAGCAGGCTGAGATGAAGGAGCCACGGGCAATGAAATTTATGGAGCCGAAGACGTCTCAGGCACGGAAACTTGAGGAGATGAGAAAGCCACGGGCAAGGCAGCAGCGGGAGCAAAAATGGCCAAAGGAGCAGTGGAAATAGCCGGAACGGATGAAGATATTTCTCTAAAGGAGGGAGCAAAAACAACCAGAGGCGCCTCATTAATAGCAGGGCCAAAACCTTCGTGGAATAGATGATCCACATAATCATGAGCAAGAGAATAAGAAGAATCCCTGGGGGTAGAAGGTCTGACATCAGGTACGGAAGACCCAACCACGGATGTAGACTCATCGTCTGAGACCACTCTTCTTCTACGTGGCTTGTGCACCAGAATGCCCTCTTCTTCTTCTTCTTCTTCTTCTTCTTCTTATTCTTCTTCTTCTAAGGTCTTAGACCCACTATCTTTCCTCTTGGAAGACGAGGAACCAATAATAATCTCCTGGGCCTAAGCCAAAGACATCTTCAGAATGGATGCAGTAGACATCCCCCGAGTAGAAAACCCTATCAAAAGGAAAAAGGTTAAACAAACGAAGAAAAAGAAGCTCGAGTAAGGAAAAGAAGCGAAAACAAAAGTTTCACTTACCATGAGTCTTCACTTTCCAACCGTACTTCACGAAGAAGTACTTCCAAGATCTTTCCTCCAATGGATCAACCGACAACAACTTTTCTACCCAATCACGGATACTGGAGACATTCTCAACAGTACCCATGATTGCTGAAAGAGGAAGAAAATAGCTACGGTGTTAATAAAACACTTAAATCAAAGAAAAGAAAAATAACAGATGTGAGCTAAAATGTACTCACGTGTGCGATTCCACTTCTCAAGGAAGGGAAGATTTTCCTCGCCCACTAAACCAGCAGTGGCACAGCAACGTACCGAAGGTACCAACCTCTATCCTTATCATCATCAGGGGTTACCAACACTCTTTTGCTCCTAGCAGCCAGAGTGAAAATCCCTTGATGAAATAAGGTAGGAAAATAAATATGAATGAGGTGATTGAAGGAAAAAGTAACCGAGGCTAAAGAAGCTAAACATCTAAGACACGCGATAACCCGCCACACAATAGCACCAACTTGTCCTTAGCAAATTTTGAAGAAACGACAAAATTCGATGACTGGATCAATAGGAGGTCTAAACCCTAGAGTAAAAGGGTAAGTGTAAACAAAAGAATGCCTCGTCTTGTAAGACGTTATTCTTTGATTACTATTCGAAATAACAATGGGAAAATCAGACTCCCAAGAACATTCCCTGCGAACAAGGGGAATCAAACACTATCAAGGGATAACGACTGGTCTACAAGAACCTGACTATCCCTAGTGAAGGTAAACTCAGCAGGAATGATTTCATTAACTCGGGGTTCGCATAGGGGTTCGTGATGTTCTCTACCCCTGGACAGAGATCTGGAAACCCTAGCTCTTGGGGAGACTAAAGACCTAACAGAAGGAGGGGAAACAATCTGAGAAGAGGAAGAGCCTCTCGAAGGAGTAGAGCCTAAACTCCTCAGTCTACCACCCCTCCGATTCCGAGTCGGAGCGTAAGAGGGTGTCAACTCATCAACGTTTATGACTCTCTTAGATTGGTTTGAAGAAGACATATCTACAAAGGCAAAGAAATTTTTTTTTTACAAATAAAGTTTGAAAGTTAGAAGCTTTTCGTGAAAGAAAAGGAAAAGGGGGTATTTATACTCGAAGACAGCTGTCAAAAAATGGGAAAAAAAGCAATGATGTGAAAACCATAATTGAAGATGTCACTTCGTGACTGATGCAGCCGCAAGAAAGCCCTAAAAGGCGCTGAATAATTGCAGAACCAACCCAAGAATGCCACATGGCATAAGCATTAAATGGAAGTGACAAGCGACACTTACGTATAGGAAAAGATACAGTGATTCGAGTAAAGAGGCGGCAAAAATATTTCCGCCATAAATGAGTATCCACTTACCAAATATTAATTGATAAATATATGGTAAGTGGGGGGACTATCTGTATTGGTGAAAAAAGAGCTTCACACATGTAATAAATCTTGATGACTCAGTAGTCTACGTGGAGCAACGAAGACACGATAGCTGGACGGGACTCTAAGAAGAGGTACGAGTCAAAGAGGCACGGCAAATCACATCCATGGGTTAATTAGCTACGGAAGTCTCAACCTGATTGAGAAGATGAAGAGACACGGTCAAAAGTGTATTTGGACAGAATAAAGGGCAGATTCAGAGATCTTCTAATTAGAGATCCATACGTTACACAACATTCACATAACAGTTATGGTTGATCCATTGTAACGTTACTTTAGAGTCATTAATGCTCAATCACCAAAAAAGGTAGACGTTATGTTAGGAAATTCTCTATATAAAGGAGAAAAATATAACCTGAAAGGGAGAAGAAAAAAACATTCGAACTACTATTGAAATATACGTATTTTTTGTGCATCTTACTACTTTCCATTTACAAGTTTGCCTACAATTATAATCTTATTCTTTGGTTATCAGAAACCCGTGTTCTTCTTAAAATAGCTTTGGGCAAAGAATCCAATTCTTTGGTTAAACAGAGGTGGTCCCCGCTCTCGGTCCTCTTTGCTCCGATGCCAAGGGTGTGACCCTCAAGGAGATAAATGACAGTACCCTATCAAAGAACATTAACGGTCTTGTTCTCAGGGTAAGTATGGTTGTTGTTCGTTCTTTTCCCTTTGTCTTAACTCGTTTCTAAGTTTTAACTTTTGTCTTTTCTTTGATTTGCAGATAGTCATTCTGGAAATTGAGAGTGCTCAAAGGGAGAGGAGACAGAAATAAATTTATGTAAAGTTGAAGGGTAAGTATGAACAGTACTGTGGAAAGTACCGAGAAGCTCGGAGGTGACTTCGCGAGGGGGTGGAGAAAAGCTGAAGAAAAAGGAAGAGGAACTGATCGCGGACATGGAGAGTCTCAGCATCCTCGAGGGGGCTCTTAGGAGAAAAGAGGAGAAGCTTGATCTGAGTAAGGGCGTAGAATCCTAATGCAGCGACCTTCAGAATTAAATGGACCGGCTGCAAGGCTAGTTGGACGGGTGTCAGTTTCAAGTGGACGCTCTCAGGGGGGAGATTGCTGAGAAGTGACAGCTGCTCGAGCAAGGAGAGTCTTCCCGACTGGATGCATAGAGAAAGGTTGACATCCTTGAGCTGGCGAACAGGACTCTCCATTATGAGCGGGATAATGCTATGTCAACGGCTAGGGCTAAAGATGACTGGCTTGAGGAGTGGATTGGAGAGTTGGAAAAGGAAAACTTTGAGTTGCATGATCGAGTTGCTGCTCTTGAGGCTGAGAAGGCCCAACTTCTTGTGTGACGCTCTGCGTCTAATGCTTCTAAGTATCCAAAAATTCCTCGAGAGTTGTACGAGGAGTGGACCCGCACTGAAACCAGGATGGATGTGATCCTTGATTTGAATAAGGCGTGCCCTATTTATGAGATGGACCTCGAGGATGCTCAATTCAAAGCTCGTGAGGCTCGACTCACTTGTAACTATGATCCTGCCATGCCTCAACTTGATTGCGAGGAAGACGAGGAAGATGGTGTAGACCAACTTGCGGATGGTGCTTGGTATGACTCCACTTACGCTCAAGGCAAGGATGGAGAGGGCGTCGGAGGTCGGGATGGTGATGGCCACTAGTTTTTGTTTTAACTTCTTATATATTTTTGTTGGCGTCTTTGAGCGCTTTGTAAAAACTCTTTATCTGAATATCAAAGTTGACTTTTGTTTTATACGCACCTTTTTCATTTCTGTGTTTTGTTTCTGTACTTGCATATTTCGCTTTTGTGCATGCACGTTTTGCTTCTTTATTCCTTTTATTGTTATCTTCTAGGTGGCCGTAACCTTTGGACTGAATATCCGTGGGCCGTACCGGCCTTTTGTTCAAACAAGTTGAGTATGTCTCTTAGTTAAGATGTGGCCAAGGGTTGATAGGTGTTTTTCGATTGGATCGTACACATCTTTAAGTTGAGTCGAGGCTAGGGACTGATAGGTGTTGTTTGAGCTGTTCTAACGTACCTTTAAGTTAGGTTGAGGCCAGGGGTCGATATGTGTTATTCGAGCTGGTCGAACGTGCCTTTAAGTTAGGTGGATACTAGGGGCCTGATAAGTAGGGATTTTGACTGATTATTTGCTCTCTTTTATATACATTTTAGCTCAAAAATGCTTAAAGGTATTCCCGAGCTAATCAAATGTGCTTTCTTGTAGGAATATTGGGAAACGAGCCAAAGAAATGAAAATCAAATAAAAAAGGAGTAAATTTGGACAAGGACCAAAACAAGACAAAAAGGACCAAAGTGCGGACCGCACAATACTGTGTGCAGCCGTAAAATCAAGAGTCACTAACAAAATCCCTTCACAAAATGAGGAACGCACAATTATCTTGCGGCCGCAGAGGACAAGATTCAGAGAGTTGTGTTTTGGGAGGCCTGAAGAAGTACGGACCTCCGCAGAATTCTTAAAGTGCAGCCACACTCTTAAATGTGCGGTTCGCAAAAAGTGCCTAGCTCCAATCAAAGATCAAGAGTGCGGCAACACTCAGAAATGTGTGGTCCGCACAATTAGAGGAAGTGCGGATGCATCCCAGATTTATGCGACCGCAGAAAGCCAACCTGACAAGTCATCCTCAAAGTGCAGACCACACAAAGAATTATGCAGCCGCACATGGGAAATTTTGTCAGATAATTTTAGCTGGGTAAAAATAGAGCTTTATGTCATTTTTAGGTTAAGTTTTGTACAGCTGAGAATAGCCAGCCATTTTTATTTACTGCATTGGATAACTTTGTAATAGTTTAACATTTAACACTAGATTTTCTTCCCTTAATCATATATTATGAATTTTATCTCAGTTTCTTCTTTAATTTCTTCATTTTCTATGAGTAGCTAAACCCTTAGCTAGGGTTGTGACCCAACCCTAGTATGGGTACTTAATGGGTAATTTATTTAGGGCTTATTTATGATTGGCTATATGATATTTAGCCTACTTCTTACTTGAATTCAAGAATTAATGGTTGCAAACATTGATTCATGCCAAATTGACTTAGTTTCTACTTGAGAAAAGGAAACTAAGTCTTGGAAAACTTGGCTAACAAGAAATTGGGGTGAACTCAAGAAAAGAAATTGATAGCTCCAATTAAAGGGTCGAATCTAGAGATAGTAAGACCCGACTTGAGCATTTATCACTTGTTTCGTGAAATACCCATTTGGACTTGAGAAAGCCAAATTGGGAAAAATCACTCAAACTACCGAGAGATATAGAGTGAGTAATCGCGTGTGATTTCTATATTTTATCCCGATCAACCAAGCATGCCCTAAAGCTCTAAATCCATTAGGTAACCAACTAGGCGGAAGTCGTGACCCTAGGTCTTTTATAACTTGAAAAACAACCAAACCAAAAATATTGTCTCTTAGCTTTACAATTACAAACATTAGCAAAAAAGTAGAAGTAGAAAAACCAACTGAATATGTGGAAATGCAATATTGGGCACGTGATATACTAGACTAGATATATACCTAATCCCGCATCAAGCTCTCTGTGGAATCTACCCCGACTCGGTTGGATATTTATAATTGCATCGATTGCCTCACAATCCCAAGTAGTGGTGTGAGTTTAGGCGACATCAATTTTTGGCGCCGTTGTCGGGGAGCTAAAAATGGATTTAGATATATATATATATATATATATATATATATATATATATATTTAGTTTCTTGTATGACTTGTCTTCTTTTCCTTCCGGGTTACTAATTGTGTTTGTGAAGTGATTATAGGTACAAAAATGGCTCTCAACAACGATCCTCTCGGGAATTTGACATTGGGGGAGGAAGTGGGCGATGATCAAGGTTATGGTGTTCATCCCAAATATCAAGAAAATAGGCGAGGCCGACCGCCTCATGATTATATTCTCGTCCCTCCCCTACCTCCACCAAGAGCGGTTGCAAATCGAGTGTTGCTGAACGAAGGTTATGCCAGCACCATAGTCCCGCCCCGCATTAGAGCAGGCAACTTCCAAATCACCAATGTGATTCTTACCTTGCTTGAGCAACGTGGATTCTTTACCGGGGCTCCGAGTAAAAATGCATACAAGCATCTCAAAGGGTTTGTGGATACTTGTTGGGGGGAGCATACAGACCAACGTCTCCGAGGATGTGCTGAGGTTGAGGATATTTCCCTTCTCTCTACGGGGAAAGGCATTGGACTGGTTAGAAAGATTTCCCAACCATTTCATCCATATATGGGATGAGTTGGCGTAAAAATTAATTGCCAAATTCTTTTCTCTAGGGCATACGGCTACACTTCGGGATGAGATTCCAGCGTTCAAGCAAGAACCTAATGAGCCTTTGCACGAGATTTGGGAGAGATATCATACCATGGTTAAAGAGTGCCCGAATAATGATATGGATGAGGCCATGATCCAACAAACCTTCTGCAGGGGGATCAACATGACAAATCAATGTGTGTTCAATCAACTTGCTGTTGGGAATTATTGACAACGCCATATGCCTAAGCTTGTGAAATCTTGGATGAAATGGCGGATACTTCATTGGCATGGCAAAGTAGAGCTAAGGTTCCTCAAGGTGACCCAAATGTCATTCACCTACACAAAGAACTACATGATCATGGGCAAACAATTGTCGAGTTGATGACCACAATGAATCAATTGACCAAAGCTCAACTTCAACAAGTTAAAGGTCCTAAGCAAGTGAATGCAATGGAAGGTGTAAATATGATGATGAACAAGAGACGGCAAAAAGGTCAACAAGTGCAAAACCATTCGGAACAATTTGTGCAAGATGATAATGGGTATGACCAAGGTGATTCGTACAATGAGCAAGAAGAAGAAGTGCAATATGTCAACAAGTACCAAGGGCAATGGAATAATTCTCAAGGCCTGAATCATAAAAACAATGGAGTTCTCAAGGGAACCAAGGAAATTGGAACAATCAAAACCACCAAGGCAATTGGAGTGGTGGTAACAACAATCAAAGCAATTGGAACAATAACAATAATCAAGGCAATCAAAGAAATTGGGGTGGAAACAATCAAGGATACTTCAGAGGCAACAATAAAGAGGGTTGGAACAATAACAACCAAGGGAATCGGTGGTCGGGATTTCAAAGGCCCTCGATGTATCAACAACCAAGAAACCCGCCTCCTTATCCATCCCATGGTTCTAGTTCTTCCAATAATGATATAGGACAAATTGAAAATATATTCAAATAGATGATGGAGAAAAATGCCGACTCCGATGCTTAACTAGCCTCCTACAACACTTCAATTCAAAATTTGGAGGTTCAATTAGGGAAAATATCTCAAGCTTTAAACACCCGTCCTAAAAGGGCACTACCTAGTGATACGCTGGTGAACACGAAGGGTGGGAACAATACGGGACATGCCATGGCCATAACCACACAGAGTGGAAAAGGTGGGGAGGCAACAACCTCAAACCAAAGAAGAGTTGTGGATGGTGTTGTGGTGATTCAAGAAGATGAAATGCCAATCAATGTGGTTCAAGCTAATGAAGAAGTGAGAATTGAGATTGATGAGAATGTGGGGGAGACACAATAAGAAGTGTCCGTCTAAGGAACACTTGATCGACATTCCAAAACCGGTAGTGCCAAAGGCCAAGTCACCAATGCCAAGGCCTCCTCATCCATACCCTCAAAGGCTCGCCAAGAAATATTGTGAGAACCAATTCAAAAAGTTTATTGACATGATGAAAAGCTTATCCATTAATATGCCATTTGTTGAGGCATTAGAACAAATGCCCGGTTATGCAAAGTTCATGAAGAATTTGGTAACAAAGAAAAGATCAATGAATTGTGAGACTATCAAGATGACACATCAAGTGAGTGCCATTGTGCACTAAATGGCTCCGAAATTGGAAGATCCCGATGCTTTCACAATCCCTTGCACTATTAGGAGCACCGACTTTGCCAAAGCTCTATGTGATTTAGGGGAAAGTATAAACTTTGTTTTCTACTCTGCATTCAAAACTTTGGGAATTGGGAAACAGAGACCCATATCTATGAGGTTGCAAATGGCGGATCGGACTATGAAGAGACCATTGGGTATTATTGATGATGTGTTGGTTCGTGTTGATAAGTTCATCCTTCCGGTGGACTTTGTGATTCTTGATTGCGAGGTTGACTATTAAGTACCCATTATCTTGGGAAGACCTTTCCTTGCTACAAGGAAGGCTCTTGTTGATGTGCAAGCCGGTGAGCTCACCTTCTGGGTGGGAGATGAAAAGGTTGTTTTCCATGTGTGAAAATCTATGAGGCAACCGAATAGCAATGAAGTTTATTTGTTTGTGGACTTAGTGACCGAAGTGATTGTTGATGATGCTAAGGCTGTGATAAATGTTGATGATACCTTGGAAGTTATGTTGCTTAATCATGATGATGTTGAGAAGGAAAACTTTGTGGAATGTGTAAATGCATTGAAAGGAATAGGGTCGTATACTTATGAACCCCGAAAATTATCCTTATATCTTGAGAACCAGAAGACTCCTCCAACAAAGCCCTCAATCGAGGAGCCTCCCAATTTGGAGTTAAAGCCATTAACTCCAGATCTCAGGTATGAGTTTCTTGGCCCATGTTTCATTTTACCTGTTATTCTTTCCTCTTGCTTGACTAACGTGCAGGTAGACTCTACTTTGGCGGTGCTCTAAAAGAGGAAGAAAGCTATAGGATGGACATTGGCGGATATTCGGGGTATAAGCCCCATTTTTGCATCCACAAGATAATTTTGGATGAGGATGCCAAACCCTCCGTTTGAACATCAAAGAATATTAAATAAAGCTATGCAAGAGGTGGTGAAGAAGGAGATCATAAAATGGTTGGATTCCGGGGTTGTTTACCCCATTTCCGATAGCTCATGGACCTCTCTAGTGCAATGTGTCCCACAAATGACAAGAATGAGTTGATCCCCACAAGAACGGTCACCGGGTGGAGAGTGTGCATGGACTATAGGAAGATCAACAAAGTCACTCGGAAAGATCATTCCCCGCTTCCATTTCTTGATGAAATGCTTGATAGGTTGGCCGGACGTGCTTTCTATTGCTTCCTAGATGGATATTCCGACTACAATAAAATTCTTATTGAACCTGAGGACCAAGAGAAGACTACTTTCACTTGTCCTTATGGTACTTTCTCATTCTCGCAGATGCCATTTGGGTTATGAAATGCACTGACGACTTTTCAACGGTGTATGATAGCCATCTTCACCGACATGGTGGAGGACTTTCTTGAGGTCTTCATGGATGATTTTTCCGTGGTGCGGAATTCTTTTTATGAGTGCTTGGACAACTTGGACAAGGTATTGGGAAGATGTGAGGAAACAAACTTGGTTTTGAACTGGGAGAAGTGTCACTTCATGGTCGAGGATGGCATAGTCCTCGGCCACAAAATTTCAAAGCATGGTAGTGAGGTCGACAAGGCCAAAATTAAGGTGATATCCAAACTCCCTCCTCTACATCCGTGAAGGGAGTGAGGAGCTTCTTGGTTCATGCGGGGTTCTCTCGCTGATTCACCAAGGAATTTTCTAAGGTGGTAAACCCTTTCTGTAAACTTTTGGAGAAGGATGCCACGTTCCATTTTAGCGAATATTGTATGAAGGCATTCGAATTTCTCAAGTTCAAGTTGACTACTACTCCTATTATCATCGCCCGTACTTGATGGGTACAAAGGTGATTGTGCACACCGATCATGCGGCGCTTTGATATTTGATGATCAAGAAAGATTCTAAAGCAAGGTTAATGCGGTGGGTGCTTATTTTGCAAGAGTTTGATCTATAGATTCAAGACCGCAAGGGTAGTGAAAACCAAGTGGTGGATCACTTGTCTCATTTGGAGGAGGAGGGAGGCGACATGATGGCCTTGAGATAAATGATTCATTTCCCGACGAGCAATCCTAGCCATTTCTATGACCGAGATGCCATGGTTCGCCGACTTAGCCAATTACCTTCTGAGTGGCATTGTACCGAATGAGTTCTCTTCAAACCAAAGGAAGAAGCTCCAACGGGATTTCCTTGACTATTATTTGGATGAGCCTTATCTCTTCCGGATTTGTACCGATGGTGTGATTCGAAGATGTGTACCGGAGGAAGAACAAGTGGAAATTCTTGAGGCTTGACACTCTTCTCCATATGGTGGTCACCATGGTGGATATAGAACGACAACAAAAGTGTTGAGTTATGGATTCTATTGTCCTACTCTTTACAAGGACGCTAGTGATCTCGTCAAGCATTGTGATGAATGTCAAAGGGACGGTGGGATCTCTAAAAAAAATGAGATGCCCCTCACCACCATCTTGGAGATTGACATTTTTGATATGTGGGGCATTGGTTTCATGGGCCCGTTCGTGAGCTCTTGTGGGAACACTTACATATTGGTAGCAGTGGACTATGTGTCAAAATGGGTTGAAGTCGTGGCTTTGCCCAACAATGAAGCTCGAAGTGTGGTGGCACTTTTGAAAAAGAACATCTTCACGAAGTTTGGTACTCCAAGGGCCATTATTAGTGATGGGGGATCGCACTTTTGAAACAAAGCTTTTTATACCTTACTCACAAAGTATGGTGTCACTCACAAAGTGTCGACCCCCTATCATCCTCAAGAAAGCAGGCAAGTTGAAGTCTCCAACTGGGAGATCAAGAGTATTTTGTCAAAGATCGTGAATGCCAACCGAACGGATTGGTCGAAGAAACTTGATGATGCTCTTTGGGCTTATAGGATGACTTACAAAACACCAATTGGTATGTCTCTGTATCTGTCACGACCCAATTTTCTTTACAGGCCGTGATGGCGCCCAACACCGTTGTTAGGCAAGCCAACACTGATCAAACTAGTGGTTTCCTGTTTTAATAGATCACTAAGTGAATATTACTTTCTCATTTGTTAAAAATATTTAGAAATTTGAAAATAGAACACGATTAAACGGAAGTAACTGAGTACAAATCGTAATCATGTAAACAAATCCAAAATCCAAAATTCTACTAGTGTGTGTGCCAAGACCTGGTGTCACAAGTATGTGGGCAATCTAGTAGAATATATAAAAGAATTCTAGCCTACTGTCTGGAAGGAAATAGACATAAAAATAAAACATAAGAGAGAATCCAGTTGCTGCAGAACGGCTCAGAAGGCAGCTCACCATGTAGTCTCGAGATGAGGATAAAATCTGCGCACCAGACTGGTTACCAGATGCACCTGCCTCAGATCCTATATAATTAAGTACAAAAGTGTAGTGTGAGTACATAAATAATGTGTACCCAGTAGGTATCTAGTCTAACCTCGAAGAAGTAGTAACGAGGGGTCAACATCAACACTTACTAAGGTTAATAACATGGTAATATGAAATTCTAATTAAGCATGATATACTACAATAAAACTCAGAACAAGAAATAACTGAACAAGTCTTCACCATATTTAAGAGCTTAAATCACTTCCTTCATTTAAACCAATTTCGTGGTCAAATCTCGTTTTTATTAAAAACCTAGGTTTTCATCTAAACCCTTAATTTTCACTAATTTTTTACATGTTAATCTACCCTTAATCTATGTATTTAAATAATGTTGTATGAAAATTACTTACCTCAAAGTGCTAGGTGAAATCCTCCTTCCAAGAGCTCCAATAATCACCCAAGAGATGAAGTGAAATGAAATAAATGGTCTAAGTCCCGCAATAAATGAGCTGGCACAGGCCTCTGATGTCACATTTGCGACACAAGGTTCACAAATGTGAGGGTCGCAAAATGCGAAAAAACCCTCACAAATGCGAAGTCTGAACTTCAGCTGCTGAGGTCGCAAATATGACCAAAGAGTCGCAAATGCTAACTCTGCTGCAATCGCAAATGCGAACGCTGCCTTAGGTCGGGCTCCATTGCAATTGCGAAGCCCTTCTCGCAAATGCGAGGTTTGCATTTGCGAACAATTTCTCGCATTTGCGAGACCTGCAACTGCTGCCAAGAAACACCAAAAAATTGATGTGTTTTCATTCCTTCCGAATGTCCGAAAGTCACCTGAGCCCTCAGGGATCCAAACCAAACACCCACACAAGTCTAACAATATCATACAAAATTGCTCGTGTGACTGTAACACCGAAATAACATCAAAAACCATGGAACGAATACCAAAACGCATGAATCAACTCATGAACTCAAAAGCTTCCAAAAAGACTTCCACTCGTCCGATTCCTATCAAATCAACTCGGAATGACACCAAATCTTGCGTGCAAGTCTAAAATGACATTACAGAACAATTCCCAATATCAAAATTTTATATGGACCTCGATATCACCAAAAACCATTCCAAACCAAATTTTAAAGAACTTAAAGAATCGACTTTTGATATTAGGTGCCGAAACGCTCCCGAGCCATCCAAAATCCGATCCGGACATAAGCCCAAGTCCGAAATCATCGTACAAACCTATTGGAAATGCCAATTCCCGATTCCGAGGTCGTTTACTCAAAATGTTGACCGAAGTCAAACTTGGCTTTTTAAGCCAACCTTAAGGAACCAAGCGTTTCGATTTCAACCCGAACATTTTCAAATCCCAAACTAACCATCCCCGCAAGTCATAAAACAGTAAGAGCATGTACGGGAAATCTTATTTAGGGGAACGGGATTCTAGAAAGCAAAATGATAGGCCGGGTCGCTACATTCTCCACCTCTTAAACAAACGTTCGTCCTCGAACGTGTTTAGAATCATACCTGAAGTGCTGAATAAGTGTGGATATCTTCTCCGCATGTCCTCCTCGGACTCCCAGATTGCCTCATCGACTAGTTGGCCCTTCCACTGGACCTTTACCGCGAAAATCCTCTTGGATCTCAACTGGCGATCCTGTCTAGAAACAATGGCAATTAGCTTCTCCTCATAACCCAAGCTATCATCTAGCTGAATAGTGCTGACGTTTAACACATGTGACAAGTTGGTGTGATACCTCCGGAGCATGGACACGTGAAAAACCGGATGAACACCTGATAGGCTGGGAGGTAAAGCAAGCTACTCTAATGAGCCTATAAACTTGGGGCTCAGCTTTCCCTTCTTCCCGAATCTCATAATACCCTTCATCGGCGAGACTTTCAAGAGAACCTTCTCGCCTACCATAAATGACACATCACGCGCCTTCTGATCCGTGTAACTCTTCTGTCTGGACTGTGCTGTACGAAGTCACTCTTGAATCAACTTTATCTTTTCCAAGGCATCCTTCACCAAATCAGTACCATATAACTTAGTCTCGCCGGGATCAAACCACCCGATAGGAGAACGACATCGCCAACCATATAAAGCCTCGAATGGAGCCATCTCTATGCTGGACTGATAATTGTTGTTGTAAGAAAACTCGGCCAAAGGCAAAAACAGATCCCACTGTCCCCCAAAGTCAATCATGCATGCCCTGCGCATGTCCTCCAAGATCTGAACTGTCCGCTCTGACTGCCCGTCAGTCTGTGGATGAAACGCAGTGCTGAGCTCTACACGGGTCCCCAACTCACTCTGTACGGCTCTCCAGAATTGCAAAGTGAACTGAGGGCCTCTATCTGATATGATGGAAACATGCACATCGTGCAACTAGACTATCTCCTGAATGTAAATCTGGGCCAGCTTCTCTGAAGTATAAGTAGTGGAAACTGGAATGAAGTGTGCCTACTTGGTCAACCGGTCTACAATGATCCAATCAAACTTCCACAAAGTCCGTGACAACCCAAATACGAAGTCCATAGTAATGCAATGCCACTTCCACTCTGGTATAGTTATTTGCTGGAGTAAACCACCTGGCCTCTAGTGCTCATACTTAACTTACTGGAAATTTAGGAACCTAGCTACGTACTGAACTATGTCTTTCTTCACCCGCCGCGCCAATAATGTTGTCTCAGGTCCCGATACATCTTTGTAACACCCGGATGAATGGAATACCGAGAATTTTGTGCCTCCTCTAGAATCCTCTCCCTTAAGCCATCGATATTAGGAACACATAGACGACCCTGGAGTCGCAGGACACCATCCTCGCCAATAGAAACCTCCTTGGCACCACCCTGTAGTACTATGTCTCTGCGAATCGCCAAGTGTGTATCATCAAACTGTCGAGCCTTGTTCTGCCCCAATAATGAAGTCTGGGCATCAACACATGCAAGAACTCGATTGGGCTTTGAAATATCCAACCTCACAAGTCTGTTAGCCAAGGAATAGATGTCCAAAGCTAGTGGCCTCTCCTCTGCTGAAATGGATGCCAAGCTACCTATACTCTCTACCTTCCTTCTCAAGGCATCTGCAGCTACATTCGCCTTGCCCGGGTGATAAATAATAGTAATGTCATAGTCCTTCAGTAGCTCAAGCCATTTGTTCTGCCTCAAATTGAGATCCCTTTGTTTGAACAAATGCTGTAAACTATGATGATCAATGTAAACCTCACAGAACACCCCATATAGATAATGCCTCAATATGTTAAGATCATGAACAATTGCGGCCAACTCTAAATTGTGTACAGGATAATTCTTCTCATGGGGCTTCAGCTGTCGTGAAGGATATGCAATAACTCGCCCCTCCTACATCAATACACAACCCAAGCCAATGCGTAAAGCGTCACAATAAACTGTATACATCCCCGAACCGGAAGGCAACACTAGAACTGATGTTGTGGTTAAAGCTGTCTTGGGCTTCTGAAAGCTCGCCTCACAATTACCAACGGAAGGGGGCACCCTTCTGGGTCAATCTAGTCAAAGGTGCTGCAATGGATGAAAATCCCTCCACAAACCGGCGATAATAACCTGCTAACCCCAGGAAATTCCTGATCTCAGTCGCCAAAGTGGTATGAGGCCAACTCTGAACTGCCTCAATCTTCTTAGATCCACCTTAATACCCTCGCCTGATACAACATGCCCCAATAATGCCACAAAATCTATCCAAAACTCACACTTGGAGAACTTAGCATGTAGCTTCTGTTCGCGCAAGGTCTGAAGCACCACTCTCAAATGTTTCTCGTGCTCCTCCATGCTACGTGAGGAAATCAAAATGTCATCAATGAGGACAATGGAAAACAAATCAATATAAGGCCTGAACACCTTGTTCATCAAATCCATAAATGTCGCTGGGGCATTGGTCAAGCCGAAGGACATCACTAGAAACTCATAATGCCCATATCAAGTATGAAAGTCAGTCTTCGGAACATCTGAGTCTGAATATTCAGCTGATGGTACCCCGATCTCAAGTCGATCTTAGAAAACACCCTAGCACCCTGAAACTGGTCAACCAAATCATCGATACGCGGCAACAAGTATTTGTTCTTGATGATGACTTTATTCAACTGGCGGTAATCAATGCACGTCCCCATAATCCCGTCTTTCTTCTTCACAAATAATACTGGTGCACCCCAAGGTGATACACTCGGCCTGACGAACCCCTTTGCCAGCAACTCCTCAGGTTGTTCCTTCAACTCCTTCAATTCTTTCGGAGCCATACGGTACAGTGGGATAGATATAGGCTGAGTGACTAGAGCCAAGTCGATATAAAAATCAATATCACGGTCTGGCGGCATGCCTAGAAGGTCAGAAGGAAACACATCGGCGAACTCCCAAACTACTGGATTTGAATCAATCGTCGGGGATTATGCGGTAGTATCCCGAACATAGGCTAGATAAGCCAAACAACCCTTCTCGACCATATGTCGAGCCTTCAGGAAAGAGATAACCCGACTAGATGTGCTGACAGATAAACCCTTCCACTCCAACCTCGGCAACTCTGGCATCGCTAAGGTAATAATCTTGGCATGGAAATCAAGGATGGCGTGATATGGGGATAACCAGTCCATGCCCAGGATGACCTCAAAGTCGGTCATATCAAGTAATAGAAGGTCCGCTCTAGTCTCATAGCCACAAAATATGACCATACAAGACTGATAGATCCAATCCACGACCACAGAATCGCTCACAGGAGTGGACACATAAACAAGGGTACCCAAGGACTCACGAGGAATATCCAGGAAATGAGCAAACAGAGATGATACATATGAATAGGTAGACCCTAGATCAAATAATACCGAAGCATCCCTACCGCAGATAGAAATTATACCTGTGATTACGGCATCGGAGGCCACTACATCAGGTCTGGCCAGAAAAGCATAGAATATAGCTGGAGCACCGGCTGCCTAGCCCCCACCTAGCTGAACAATAGCCGGCTAGCCTCCCCCTGCTTGGCCTCCACCTCTAGGCCGACCCCTACCCGCTTGTCCCCCTCCTCTAGGTGGTCGGACGACTGGTGCTTTAATCATGGGCTGATGACCCTGCTGTACTGCCTTGCCCCAAATTCTGGGACAGGTTCTCTTCATGTGACGCGGATCTCCACACTAGTAACAACCTCTCGGTACCATAGACTGTTGCCCCGAAGTCTGACCCTGATGGCTTGAATACCCACTAGAAGGACCCTAAATGGCTAGTGGGCAGTATGAACTCTCTAACATGGTGCTGAAATAGGCATTGAAAGAACCCTGATGAGCTGGTGGGCGATAAGAACTCTCTGGCATAACACTAAAATAGGGTCGCGCTGGAGCATCCCGAGGAGGTGGTGGTGCTGGATATGTGGTCCTGCTAGGATGACCCCTCCAAAACTGAGCTCTGCCCCTGGTCAGTGCGCCTCTAAACTCTCCAGATAATCGGGCACTCTTGTCCTACTGTATCTGCTCTCTACCTCTCTGGCGGTAGCCCTCAATCCTCCGAACAATCTCCACTACTAGCTGATAACTAGTATCTCAACCTCCCGGGCCATACTAGCACGAACACTGGGATGCAACCCTGCAACAAATCTTCGTACTCTTTCTACATCGGTAGGAAGTATCATGAGTGCATGGCGAGACAACTCAGAGAATCTCGCCTCATAATCAGTCACTGACATCTGACCCTGCTCGAGCTGCTCGAACCGACCTCACAACTCTTCCCTCTGAGTGGGTGGAATATATCTATCCAAGAAAAACTGTGTAAACTGGTCCCAAGTCATGGGAGGAGAACCCGCTGGTATACCAAGAAGATAAGATTGCCACCATCTATGGGCCCTGCCCTTCAACTAGAAAGTAGTGAAATCCACCCCATGGGACTCGAATATCCTCATGTTGTGAAGTCCGTCCCTACACCGACCAATGAAGTCCTGGGGATCCTCATGCCGCTCTCCCCCGAAGATAGGAGGGTGTAGCCTAGTCCATTTGTCTAATAGCTTCTGCAGATCACCGTCCACAACTGGTCTAGGCTGAGGGATAACTATTGCAACTGGCTAGGCCCTGCCCACGGGTAGTGTACCTGAGGTCTGATATACGACAGCTGCATGCCCAGATGCTTGAGCAGTAGGGGTCTGTGCTCCCCCTCCTGCTTGAGATGTGGCTGGATCTGCTGGAAATAAACCACCCCGAGTCATAGAATACATGAACCGCAACATATGGCCCATGACCTCCTGAAAGCCAGGTGCTGATGTGAAGTCTACCGGAGCTGGCTCTGCTGCGGGCACCTCACCCTGCTCCTCAACAACGGGATCCTCTACTTGATCCGCTGGTGGTGCAACTGGGGAAACTCTAGGACGTCCTCGCCCCCTACCTCGGGACGATTCCCTCCCCCGGCCTCTTCCTCTACCTCTAGCAATAGGGGGAGCAGCTCCTCCCGGGCCAGGAACGTCCGCTACGCGCGTTCTCACCATCTGTGAAAGAATAGAAGGAAGAAACTTAGTACCATCAACTGCACAATAGTAGATGAATAAAGAGTAGTTTCCTAATATCCTATAGCCTCTAGAAGATAAGTAAGGACATCTTAGCATCGATCCGCAAGACTCTATTAGATATGCCATAACTTGTGAGACCTACGTGAACTTAGAGCTCTCATACCATGTTGTCACGACCCAATTTCCTTTATAGGCCGTGGTGGCGCACAACACCATTGTTAGGCAAGCCAACACTGATCAAACTAGTGGTTTCCCGTTTTAATAGATCACTAAGTGAATATTAGTTTCTCATTTTTTAAAAGGATTTAGAAATTTTCAAATAGAACACGATTAAACAGAAGCAACTGAGTACAAATTGTAATCATGTAAACAAATCCAAAATCCAAAGTTCTACAAGTGTGTGTACCAAGACCTGGTGTCACAAGTATGTGGAAAATCTAGTAGAATATACAAAAGAATGCTAGCCTGTTGTCTGGAAGGAAATAGACAGAAAAATAAAGCATCAGAGAGATTCCAGCTGCTGTAGAACGGCTCAGAAGGCAGCTCACCGTGCAGTCTCGAGATGGGGATCGAATCTGCGCACCGGAATGGTAACCAGATGCACCTGCCTCAGATCATGTACAATTAAGTACATAAGTGTAGCGTGAGTACATAAATAGTATGTACCCAGTAAGTATCTAGTCTAACCTCGAAGAAGTAGTGACGAGGGTCGACTTCGACACTTACTAAGACCAATAACATGGTAATATGAAATTCTAATTATACATGATATACAACAATAAGACTTAGAACAAGAAATAACTGAACAAGTCTTCACCATATTTAAGAGCTTAAATCACTTCCTTCCTTTAAAACATATGATCACACAACAACGAATTTATACCAATTATGAAAGGAACTTCCAGTTCTATTATCACACACGAATACCACCGAGGACGTTCGGCCCGATCCGACGTAAATGTAAATTATGCACTGCCGATGGTTGAACAACGCGAACCATAGATGCATCTATTACCCCGCTCGCGGATCATACATGCGATGCGGTCAAATATAAATTTATCAATAAATCATAACCCTTTCTTGAGTTAAGTGTTAAAATTTATAGATATTCATGATATATAATCAAAATAAGGTGTAGATTACTTATTTCCAAGATGTTGGTAAAATCTCTTCCAAAATCACATTAGTCCGAGCTCTCAAAATCCAAAAATAATAGCATGAGTTCAAAATCTCAAAATTAGACATTTATACCTCTACTGCCAAATCCTTTAGCGCAATTGCGACCAGGAGCTATGCAATTGTAGAGTCCAGAACCAAAATGTGGTTCTTTTGGACTCAACCGATCGAAATGTGTGGAAAAAAATTTAGGGACCAAAATAGGTATAACGCTCTTTTAAAGGGCGCTATATCTTAACGGCCGTTTGCGCCCTTTTACCTTAACGACTTTAAAAGGGCGTTATATTTGAATTTGAAAAGACGGGCAGGTATAGCGCCGTTTATTAAGGC